>OZ020244.1:22297579-22575922 GCA_963971285.1 Astropecten irregularis
GCCATTTGAAGTTCACGACTTTTTAAAACCGGCTTATTTAGAATAAAACTTAAATATTACGATCTATTTTACGTCCCTCTTAATTCATTGTACTAGTCGAAGTATTTTATGTTCTTTAAGGGTATTAATTAATTAAGCCTAGAAAAATTGCGAGACGCGTATCATGGATAAAATCGGTTTCACGAAGTGACACATGTGGGTGTCAGTTTGTGAAACCGATTTTTAACGGATGTACCTACAGTTTACTATGGGAAATGACGCGTGAAACCAAAGATCACTATATGAACAACTTGGGTGCATCTGCTCAGTGAGGTCCGTAATGAAGCCTTCAACGCACGAAAAACAAGCCCGCACGGCGCAAAATCGGCAAACTTCCATTCATAAAAAAGGAATGACCGTGTGTACATACCCAGCTCGCCCCTCATATGAAAGCTGTATTTCCACTCTCAAGAATGGTATAGGATACTAGATATAACATGTCCGGGGAAATAGGGCTTTTTTTGATTGAAAACCGTGAAAAAAATCATAAAACTTGCACTTCCTATGGAGGTCAACATGATTTTGGCAGCATTTTCAGTGGGTTCCCTCACTAAACTGAACGGCAAATTAGTTGTAGGTATGGTACAAACCCAGCTCGCACGGCAAAATAAACTATGGAAAATTCTCTTTCAATCTATATAAAACACATTCTGATTGGTCTATGGCATAATGGGGCTTTTTTCAGTCCAATTATAAGGAGTTTTTCATTTTTGTCTGGTGACCTCTTTGTAATGCATATTCAGTGGTAGTCTGGTTCTATTGTTGCATTGGTACGCCTATGAATATAGCGTTGTTGTAAAGGGAACCAGATCCTCCACATTTGCTACGTCGAAGTTGCAAAATGTGAAGTACAAACTAGCGTTGTTTCTTTGATTTTATTTTATTGTTACACCAAATATGTTATTCCTAACATTATATTGCTATGCATATTACACTCTTGCTTTGTCTTAAACGTCTCATTTGAGAAGAAATGGGCTAAAGTTGCATCAAGTTTGAGGGGTTGGGTGGTCGGGTCGCAACACTCATTAGTAGGGGTGAGTCAAGCCATAACTTTGCCAACTCGTACCTTTGCACCTTTTGTGTAAATGTGTATTTCTATTTTTTGGTGGAGATATTTAGATTTTTTAGTTTTTAGAAAGAGAACATTTTAGATAATCTGAAATCGTGGATCAAATTCTGTTCAACATTACAGTGAAACTATACCTCTCCCCCATAGTAAATAGTGGTCTAGTCCACTGACCTGTTTAGTGAGAATTAATGGGATAAGCTTTGCAGTACACAATGAGGTCAGTGCACACACATAATCCGTTGCCCACATCACTCGTAAGGTTTATTGCACGTTTGTGAGCTTAACTTCTTCATATGGGGGCGGCGGGAAAAACTCGAAAAGTGACGCTCCAAATTAGTCTTATGTGCTAAGTTTCAGTATAACTAAAGCCTTGTAAGTGGCATACAGACAGATAGGCCTGTACAGACAATATTAGTCAAAATTGATAATAAAACGAAAATCGAAAACAACAATGCACACATTAGATATAGTCTGTGGGTGTCCGTTCATGTTGTCGGCGACACTATATTGTGTTCGTAGGCACATTATTGTTTCCTTGAGTTTGAGTTGTTAAAGCACCGTAGGTAAACGATAGCACGGAGCTCCACAAGTGCCATTCCACCAATCCACATAACCACATAATTTATCCATATAGCTAAGTCGACATTTTAAGTGGTAAAAATCGTCTTGTTTTCAAAAATTATCTTAATAAGATGACTTTCAGTAAAAACGAAAAGTCAACATATCCTGATGATTCATCTGGCCTATGAATTGATAGTCAACGAAGTGAATGTTAAAAAGTTGTCTCATCCTGATAATTAATCTCGGTTTTAGAAAGTCGTCTTTGCAAGATGAACTAAGTCATCTTGGCGTGATAGACTACGAAGCTGTATTAGGGACATGCTGAAAAAATGAATAAATCTCTCTGAGCTATAACTCGTACGTACGAGTTATATGTCATACCTACGAGATATAAGTAGTACGTACGAGATATAAGTCTTACATATTGCTTATATGTCGTACGTACGACTTATGAATCATAATTATCATGTACGTACGAGATGTAGACCTATCTCATACGTACGACTTACATCTCGTACGTACGACTCAGTACATCTCGTACGTACGACATCATAACAACCTGTACGTACGACATACAAGTCGTACGTGCGACTTATATCTCTTACGTACGAGATATGATTCAGTAAGTCGTACGTACGAGATATATCTCGTACGTTCGACATATAACTCGTACAAATTAAATTGTTCAGCATGTCCCCAATACAGCTTCGTAGGAAACAAAGGTGATTGACATAACCAACACCAAAGATTATATAGCGCTACTATAATTATAATCTTTGACCAACACCTATTTGTGTGTGCTTGGGACATATAGCCTACTTACGAGTTAGAAATAAGTTCCTTAGAATTAGTTTAACAGATTTTAACGGCAATCTTTTGAATTAGGCATTGTCGAGAAAGGTGATTAATAGTTTGAAAACATGTTTATGTTTTCAAACCCATCCCAAAAATCTATAGGCTAAGCGACGATCGTTGGGCGTGTATTTTGTGAATGGCGGAGTGATTATATTCTAGCCGATTCACCCACGCTTGTCTATGTGGTCTCTTTGCCGTGCGAATTTGTAGCCTCCAGCCGTGCAAGCAGGATGGAGGCAACACTTACTACACTGCATGCGAAATGAAAATTTCGGTAGAATACGTTTTCGTTTTTCTGGTAGTTCCTCATCAGGCTCAGGCTGAAAACCTGCAAAAACTTGAAGATTGCCATGGAACTAATTGCCTGTAAATTACCTCGTGTGAGTTTTACCTTAGATAGAAATCAAGGGTATAGGCGTGTGGACATTTTCTCCTCCGAGTATACATGTATTGCAATATTGGGCCTATTGGCAGATACATGTACAACTCAAAGGGACATAGTGTCAAAATATATGCCTTAAAGGTATGGTTGGTAAAGGTCACGGAATAGCACTCACACTTTGTCTGATCAAACTTGTACATAAAATAATAAACCTGTGAAAATTTGAGCTCAATAGGACATCTGAGTCCCGAGAAAATAGCGAAAAACCCGACTCAACTTTTCTTATAAAACATAAAGAATGGTTTGATCTTAATATTACCCCGTGATCAAAACTGTTTTCGAAAATAATTATTCTAACGGTATGTTTCTACCAGGATCATCTTGATACCCTGAAAGTTATAGGTAAATCTGTGAACATTTCTGTCTTGTGTATGTTTGCAATCCTGTACTGTACCTTTAAATGTACTAAAGTTTATAAAATAATCTCATCCATTGAGCGAATGTTCAAGAAAATAAATAAAATGACTCTTCTCGCAACCGAGTTCTTGTAATTATGATATAAAGGGGCACACATTTTGAAATAAAATTTGAAGCTGAATCCGACTGCCAAACGATAACAGACAATTTACTATTTGGCACCAACATAGGGCTGGGTAGCTCAGTGGGTAGAGTACGGGTGCTACGTAGATTTTGAGAATGTCTGCATGGTTTCAAATTAGCATTTTATTAATTATAGTTTCACCTTGACGAAAAAAAAATATTATAATTAACAATAATTAACAATTATAATAATACCAAAATGTTTAATTTTAAAACAAATTTAGCAAAAAAGGGCATTGAATCCAATACGGAATTTGCAATAATACATGCGGTCAGTTTTAAAGATCCCGTTTTTACCTATATAATATTTCCATTCTGCACCCTTTTAAAAATATTGTTTAATGTTTTTTTTCCCGAATCACTGAGCCGAAAAGAAACGAGTAAATATTGTTGCATGGAGGCTAGCTGGCATGGTGAGGTGTGGAAAAAATGAAGCCCTTTGTATTCGCTGCCAACACAGCCTTGAAGCTAATTGAGACTGGCGAACAGTTTATAATACTGGTGGACTGCTCCCCCCCCCCCCCCCCCTGCCCCTGCCACGCGTTCTGATAGTGAACTCAGCTTGAATATAGGTAAAATTAAAGCTTGTCGTGTGCAGTATTTATTTGCAAGTAGCGCTGTAAAAGCGTCGGAGTCAAAGACCTATATTATATAGTGTGTTATTGTTAAATGTAATACGGTGCCGACTTTTTTCCATAGAAAACAGTGAAAAACGTTCATCACTGTATTTCTTATCATTTTCTCAGGCAGGAACTAAGATCTTTCGAAGATCAAAATTGTTTATGGTCAATTGGTTTTAGTCTTTTTCTTGATAAATACAGCATTTCAGGTAGAACATTAACAATCTACTGTCACCATTTTATACTCTGTAAGTCAAGCAGAATGTACACTGTCAACATTTTCCGGTAACAATCTCGGTAACATGTTGCGGGTACGTTGTTGCTGAATGATATTGTCAGTGTACACAGAGCAAAACGAGTTGGGGAACAAGTCACAGCAACATCTCGGTAATATGTTGCCCAGTTAGTGCAACACACCTGGGCAACATGACTTTGGGCCCTGTGTGCATTAGCAACATTTGGCCAACATAATTACCGAGATGTAACAATGAGCGGAAATGAGCCTTTGGATGGCTAATTTTCAATTTGTTGGTGCAATATCTTGCTTTGCAGCTTTCTTTTGGGTTTTGCCCTCCCACATCCCTGTGACATCCCACAGAAGGGTATATACACTGAGCTAGCCATTACTCGATTAGATTTTTCTTATTGTCTTTAGACCCCTATGTAGCTGCCATTTTGTCCAAATGCGTGATTACAATAGGTCCAGTGACCTAGAGCCTATTCCTGATTAGAAAATGTCGGCAACATATCGGTAAAATAAATGTATTTCCATTCTTTCGTCAACATTTGAGCAAAAGGGCGACATGTTACCGAGATGTTGCTGCGACATGTTATACCCAACTCATTTTGCTCTGTGTACACTGACAACATTTTCAGCAACACTACTTGGGCAACATGTTACCGAGATTGTTACCGAAAATGTTGACAGTGATGTACACTCTACTTAAGTGAAAACTAAGAAGCCGACTTATCCTGATAATTCATCTCGTCAAAACTACTAGCTGAAACAAAAAAGTGTCGTTGACAGTGTACACTCTGCTTAATAGGTAAATCTGTGAAGGTTTTTGTTTCGCGAATTTGTTCGCAAAACAGCATTCCCATAAACCTTTTAACTATTTCTCAAACTATTTAGGACAAGAGTTTGGGAAAAGCTGTTTGACACAGGAAGGTCCAACTTTCAAATTCGTTGATAGGCTTATATTTTCAAACTCTAAACATCATCAACTGTGACATAAGGAATAGAAGAATGTAAATTAACCTTTCAGGAATTTCTCCGTCAAAAATGTATTTGTTTTTTTCCCATGGTTTCTTACAAGTTCGTTAAGCCTGTTCCTATAAAGCACTGGAATATGTGTCACTTTAAAGGGCTCCGCCATAGGAATATTATGGCTTTAAGATGTGCCAATAAGAAATTGTTATATGGGGCCTATGATGTTACCCACTTTCTCACACTGCTTCAGGATTAATAACAGGTTTTTTGGTTTGTATGCTAATTAATTTGAAACCAAAATAAGACTTGCCATTCATTATCTGTCAGTATATTCTCTGTCTGAAGGCAATAAAATAACCTGACTGAAAAAAGCACTGCATGAACCCTTTAAGGTTCGAAATCTTGTATAAAAAAAGGATCAAAATTTAACATTTCGACGCTGATATCGTTAACATTTGTTATGCCAAACTCTGCTCAAAGTGATATTTTAATGAAGATCAACAATTGTTGGCCTTTTTATGAAAACTGGCTCTTCTTTTCAACAAATGATTGACTGTAATACAGAATATCGACCAATTGTGCGGTGTCTGTATTAAATTGCATGCAAAATGTACCAAAATGGAAATGCACGTTTCACATGTCATCCAATTATTTAGTGTGAATTTCAATGATCAGAAAATAAATTTAAATGGTACAAAAAATGGCCGGGAAAAACTGTATAAAAATGGCTTTTCCATGATGCGCCAAAGGCGTAATTTCGGAAAGTTTATAGTGAAGCAATATTAATAAACTCTTCCATTTGTGAATAATTATGGAAAAAAATTGCGGATGGTGAATTAATTTATAGGTATAATACATGATTGGTAAAGGTCACAGAACAGCACTCACAAATGTCTGATCCAATATACATTGTACATGTGTGCATAATGTGCATGAAATAATAACACTGAGACAATTTGAGCTATCAATTGGACATCTGAAAAAAGCAAAAACCCGACTAAATTTTTCTTATAAAACATAAACAATGGTTTCGATCATACCCCGAGATCAAAACTATTTTCGGTGTTTGTTTTACCAATTTCTGGATAAATACACCAGTTCGGGCGGAAATATTTTTCCATCTTCTCCATCTTCATACCATGAAAATCTGAATCTGTGAACATTTCTGTTACCAATCATGTACTGTGCCTTTAAACAAGATCGTACTTACACTCTTTCTTGCTTGAATCCTTTCCTGCCTTTTTGTTCACAATAGCCAGTAAAAGCAAGCTAAGGAGAAGAAAAAAAGACGTTCCCACAATCCGAAGAAATTGTCGCTGTCACCAGAATTTGCGTAGCCTGATCATAACTTGACCAATATTGATTATTGAAATTCCAACCTTGCAAGTATATGCATGTGCTGGCGGCAATATTTAACACACCTTGCTCCATTAATACACGTATACAATGATTCGGTGCGCACCGTGATATTAGTGGTTTTTAAAAATTGGATGCGTTCATTTAGCTTTCACGAATCGACACCAGTCAACCTTGTCCCCCAACCTCTCGCTTGTTTTGTGTAGTATACTCGACCATTCCCAGGTCAAAGCTGCCCCGTGGAAGCTATACGAACGCATCTATTATTGGAAGCTTGTCACCTCTTTGCCGAGTCATGCGCAGAGTATTCGTGTTAAATTTTCAGAAAGCTCTTTTGCGTTGTGCACAGACGGAAGATATAATATAAGGGAGACAACAAAAAATGCGTCTGCAAAGTGCCGCTGTCGAGGCCCATTTTGCGCCTGCGCAGCTTCGTTGTCAACGTTCACGTCACAAGAGACCACCGAAGTACTTCGGTTAAGTATAGGGCGTTTAGGCTCCGGCTCCATTTCGTGAATCCATTAAAAATAACAAGTATCAAAACAGAGACTTTTGGCTGCGGTTCGGAAGTAGATTCTGTAGTTTGAAATGGAAAACAGAGCTTCAGCTTCAATGAAAAACCACAGCCTATATTTTCAGCATTTTGATGTCAAAGCTGGAGCCTGAGCCTATGCCTCTGTATCGTAAACGCCCATAATAAGAACTAAAACAATTGTAATGCATGGTAGCGTACAGTTCAAAGAGTCGTCACCGCTCGCGCACTCGCAGCCATTTTGGTTTACTATTCACTGTTAATTTTATGTTCGCCATAAAAATCTGCCTCCCAAAAAATAAAATAAAAACTAAATTGGTCTCTTTTTAAATAATATATACATTAAAGTTATTACCCTACGTGTAAATGGGCCCCTGAAACTGAAGGAATTAAAAATAATAAAATACACCAAATAGACATAATTAAATAATTTGATCATAAAAGTAAAAAGTCATTGAAAGGTGAACAAAAGAAAATTTCCTGGAGCGGGATTCGAACCGGCGACCTACTAAATACCGTACATGCGCTATACTAACTGAGCTATCCAGCCCTACGTTGGTGGTCGCCGGTTCGAATCCCGCTCCAGTAAATTTTTATTTGTACACTTTTCAATGACTTAAAGGTACAATGGTATCATACTTTGGTAGCAAACCAAAGCAGAAATCATCACAGATTTACCTATAATTTACAGGGTATAACGATGGTGATGGTAGAAACATACCGTTACATTTTTCTTCTGCCTGAAATGCTGTATTTATCCAGAAAATAGTCAAACCAGTGACCAAAATTATTTGTGATCTTTTTTAAATATCAAAAATAAAAGATATAAGACTTACTGTGGTAAGTAAGACATACTGTGGCCGTTTTCACTGTTTACTCAAAACGTGGGCACCGACAATTTTCACAGATGACTGTTACTTTAGCTTCCTTGATATTTTTGCCCATGAATCTGTATTTCTTTGACAAAAACCAAAGTATGATATTACCTTTAAAGATTCAATCAGTTTCACTTGTGGTTATTTGATGATTATAAAAATAAGTTATTTTATCTCTTATAAAGGATAAAATCAAATCATTTATACTCAATGTTTGCTGAGCATAATATTCATAAGGAGTTTTAGCTGGCATACTGATTAAATTTACCAAGGTATTAGGTGCTTAAAGGTAGTATCATTCTTTGGTAAGAGACCAAAACAGAAATGTTCACAGATTTACCTATAACTTACAGGGTATGAAGATGGTGTTGATAGAAACATACTGTTAATTTTTTTTCTGCCTGAAATGGTGTATTTATCCAGAAATTAGTAAAACAACGACCGAAAATCTTTTTGATCTTTTAAAAGATCAAAAATAAAAGAGAAAACACTTTTCACAGATGACTATTACTGTATCTGCCTTGATATTTTTGCCCACGAATATGTATTTCTTTGACAAAGACCAAAGTATGATACTACCTTTAAGCACAATTTTGGTGCTTAAGCAGCTCTTTGAAATTGGACCTAGGTAGCTGCACTGGCAGATATCACTCAGCTGTGACTGTTCTGTCTGCTCCTTGATGTTTTATCGATTTACATTTACCGTACACGCCGTCTCTCTCAGTCCGTCTCTCTACCGTCGAGTCCTGCGTGTCGTCCGCGTCCTTTATGACGTCGTCGGTGTATCAGACCTCGATACAGCAGTTGCCTGTGTGTTTTGGCTCAGTGTAATCGTGTTTTTGTTTCCCTTTTCCGTTTTATTTTATGGGATAAAAAGATTCACACGGCTAGTAATGTGTATAAAAGTTAACTTAAAATCTTTATTTGTTATTCCGTGAGCTGAAATTTACATGATTTGCTAAAAGGGTGTTTATAGTTTCTATTTAGAATATACATAACATTGATTTAACTCCTCTGAAATCCTTCCTACTTAAATACTGTCGCCATGGAGAAAAATGCATCTGAATGCCTCTACATTATGTCAACTAAGCTCCTTTTAGCAGAAAAAGAAATCAAACACGGACCATTAACTGAACACAGTACTAAAACATTTGACGAAATGTTCACGGGTAAATGTCAACCAAATTTGAGCGCGTTAACATTCAATACATTTTTCACTGAGAAATAATCATTCTATCTTCACATAAATTGTTTGAGAGCCTTAAAGCCATGCCTTGTCATGTGGTTTGAACAGTGAATCTAGCAAACATATGATATACAAATAATGAATGTTTATGAGTGGAATGGTAAAAATAATTTCATGAGGTGACAGATGGACTGTTCCATTTCACGAGGCGAAGCCGAGTGGAATGGAACAGTCCATCTGTCACCGAATGAAATTATTTTTTCCATTCTACGAATGTGAAACATTCATTATTTGTTTTATATAACATCTAAGTAGATCTTTGTCATTTGATTTTGATTGGAGGATAACATTTTAAGAGTTAGCGAGACAAAAAAAGCTAAAAATCTTGGCAAACTATATTGCTCTTATTACAGTAACGCGCGTTGCACACCAACGCGTACGCGCGCACGCAGTGACAAATAAATGGAACGCCGCTTGACCAATCACGTATTAGAGTCCCTGGCGTGCAATGGTACAAATCGGATGGCACCAAAAATGCACGGTGGATGGTACAAATTTCAACGGTTGTGACGTAAGCCATGAATTGGTCTATTTATCAAATATCACGTGACATACAATCCTCCAATCAAATGACAAGGATCTACTAAGGTGTTATATAATTTATGATATAGTGCTTAAACGTGCTCATATCTAGCTTACAATAAGATCCATCATAAACATCCATACAGTGCAGTTTATACATCAAGCTTCATAATCGTGATTGTGTGGACTGGTTAATTATTACTGCTCAAGGTATGACCTCCACCATCATACATTGAGTGAAACGTTGTTATTTTGACTTAAGAAAGGCAATTAAAGACATTGTCCATTCGATTTTCTTAAACAATAAATCGTTTCTAAAAACGAACCGTATTTCATTTTTTTACACGCCAGAAATGTGTAAAGTTCAAAAAACGGAAGCGAATTTTAAAAATAGGAAAAAAGGGAAACATGACTTTTACCCTGTTACATGGAAACGAAACGAAATTGAATCGGTTTACCAAAATTGGGTGGAAAAATGCAAAAATTTACCGCGAAAATCTATACTATATAGGGCCTATATAACTAATGAAAAATTCAGAGGTAAAAATGAATTTTGTAAAACTAAGAAAGAACACTTTCATCCAGAAAAGCAAAAATACTATACACATTAACACGGTTATTATTTTGTCAACCAACTTTGTACACTTAACATTCGGGCAAAAAATGATCGCACTCTACAGGGTGTCCCCCCAAAAGCACTTTGTGTCGAGAACTATTTTATGAAAAATCAAATCGTTTACCACATCAAGATTTAGAAATGTGATATAACCATGTCTTGGCTATTTCACCATGTAGAATTTGAGCAAAATTGGACTGAAATTTAGCTGAGGAGAAAAAATAAGTCTGAATTACCCAACCTCAAAAACCCAATGTTCACCTTTTTTTTCTGCACATTTTGTGTGTATTGACCACTTATTCTGGAATACTGCAAATTTGTTTAAATAGAGTACTCTCTTAATTGGTAACATTCTTGCCAAATTCTGCCCAATTTTGCTGACATTCTGCATGGCAATAACCAAGACATAATAGCTGAATCTTAAAGTGATAAACGGTTTAATTTAATCATAATGGTTCCCAACACAGTGTTGCGTTTTTTTCTGGTACACACTGTATTGTCTACATTTCCATCAATGCTTTGTCGACAGTATAAATTGTGTATAATTTATGATGGTGCGTAAACGAATTTACATATACATTGTGGTATGAAGCTTCAGACTTTTTTTACATGGGTGAATTGGTTAACAGTTTAAATTGATATTAGGTCGTTATACTCAGAGACAAGAAAACTCACGTGATGTCGCGGTAGTTTGGTAATCTTCACGATCATACATTAAATGAAACGTTGTTATCTTAGAGTCAATAAAAAAGAGTTTGAGCAATCACAGGTGATCATTGATTATGGGGCAGTAATAAATAGTTCTCATGTCTTGCTCTGCCGAATGTAACGTGGATTTATATGTAAAGCAACTGAACGGCATGTTTGCATTAGTTTGTCTTTGACTCCTGTTTAGTGATTACAAAGGAAACTGATCTTCATAGACATATTCACAGGACGTGGGCTTTCCAGTGATCATCTCGGTGAGTGAATGCAGTCGGCAGATCGTCTGTCCACGGCTTTCCTGTCGGAGACTGAAGGAACGGCAACGTGGCTCGTCACGGCACACCAAACCCCATGCGACGTCACTCTTATTGGCGAAATCCTTAACGAAATGACTGGTCTGGCAATTGGCCGTGAAGGAGCCACCGTCACTGAACTCCTTTAAGCAGGACATGGATGGCATCGATGTCATAACATCAGGTAGCTCACATATCACAGACATACGATAGCCACATCCAACGTCATCGAAGCGACCGCCAACATACCCCCACAACTGGATACAATTCTGGCCCCTTGTACCGGTAGGCTCCCTTGGTGCCCACTTTGTGTAACTACAGTCGCGCCTTTCTACACCAGGTTGGACATACTTCCCTTCCTCTTCCTTGTCGCTGCATCCAATCCAAAGACTTTCGTCTCGACCGGCTGCGATGAACATCTCCCAGATGAAGTTATGCTCATCGGCGGAGTCGGGTACTGCCAAGCTACCGCCCATGTCATTGCAGATTGTCAGTCCATTATCCCACGACATCACCCCGTTCAGCAGTTTGTAGCAGGAATTACCGAACATTCCTTCATCAGGCTGACATGAATCGACTTGCATACGCACCAGGATCGCAATATACAGCCAAAGCAGCTTCATTGTTTTAATATTTAGATGTTGAAGAAACAGCTTTGTTTAGATTTGGTTAGTTCTGTTTAGGCCTAGATAAGTTCAGTTTTGTTTCAGTTGCTTTGTACATGAAATACAAGGTTGACTCCTACAGCTCTTTTCGCATGTAATATTGTTATATAGCTGAATATTTCATGTACAGAAAATGGAATACTGCATATGCAACTACAGCAGAACTCGGTACAGAACGTTCCGTCTGTAATGATTCAGTAGAAATGATAATACTGACAATGCAACCCTTCGTATCCACTTCTTGATTACCAATGCTCCAATCGCAACGCAACACGCACACAATCATCAACACGAGCCAGGTCCCCGTTACCTATACTGCTCTAGAATACTAGTCATGCATAACTGATGCATACTACAAAATAAAACTTCAGAATAGAAATTAAATGAACAACACGAAAATGAAATGGCATGATTTGCTTGGTGCATGCCAATGCATCATGATCAGTATATTCAAGCCTATAGTCAGTTCAACATCGGCCTTCATCCATAGTCGCTGATTCAGACTACCAATCGAAGCTTTCTAGGCCTACACATTTCACCTTTCACCTTAAGGATATTTTAGCCACACTTATTTTGTTTCATTTTGAATAATTGTCCTGTCTTCATTTTTAATGGCCTCAACAATCAAGAAAAGAGATGACTAGCATTTTTATCTCCTTTTGATTTCTATCATCTCTAGTTTACTATCATTCACTGCCCTCTTCTTGAAATGTTTCTCTCATTTGCTTTCGCCTCTTTCCTTGTCTGTTCTGTCTCCATTTCTTTGACTCCCTTTTTGTCGATATGTATCCTATATATTCCGTTGTCACTCCTTCAACCTCCTTTGTGACACTTTACCTTACCTATCCCCAAGAACTACCATCTTCTTATAATTGAAAAGTGAACAAAGAAAAATTGACTGGAGCGGGATTCGAACCGGCGACCTCCTGAATACCGTAACTTGATGCGCTCTACCAACTGAGCCAACTGAAAGTTGACTATTGGGGTCACCACCAAGGTATAGGGCTGGATGGCTCAGTTGGTAGAGCGCCTGTACGGTATTTAGGAGGTCGCCGGTTCGAATCCCGCTCCAGTTAATTTTTCTTTGTTCACTTTTCAATGACTTAAAACTCAGTCAGTTTCCCTTGTGGTTATTACACGAATCTTCTTATAATGTCTCTTTAAGTTTCTTTCAATTTTGCGTAACGTATTATTATTCTCTTATTGTGGTGAGACATCATATACCACTAATAGAACATTTCTTTAAATGTATTCCTGCTGTATTCCTGTGTTTCTCTTCATAATTACTTCTAAACCGCATACATAATTATGACCTAAACTAAGCATTAATAAGATGACTCTAGTTCTATGTACTCACTTGTCTACAAACTGTGTTCTTTGTGGTTACCTATTCGGTCTCTTCTCTTAATTTGTATCACATGGCTATTGTATTATTCTGCTCTTCTCCTTGCACACACGTTCACTTGCATACGTCCTCTCCTAGGTTCAACATGATTCTATAGTGCTAAACATGAAGCTATGTCGTATGAAGAGGCTTTAAAATACAAACTTTAAAAGTGATGTATTTCTGGGGACATAATTCAAAGTCCTGCTCACAAGATGAAAGAAAATTTCAGCACCCGTCTATAGAAGAATTGCTGCAACGCATTTTTAGGGACTTAGCTGCAATTAACTTGGCTTTCTGAATATCCTGAACCCACTGGCCATCTGCTGTACAGTTGTTATTTTCAGCGGTGTAGACAAAGAATTTGGACGCAAGGTAACAAATTGGTTTCAAACGGCTGGTAATGCGTATAAGTTGACCTTTGACCTTTATTCGTTACTCCGTAAAAGGAAACATACATGATTGGTAAGGGCCAACAATTTTACAGTTCCTGCTCTAAAGCTCTATAATATTGTGCAAAAAAACTGCATCTAAATACCTTTACAAACACATCAACTGATCTCCATAGCAAAAATCGAAATTAAACACTTGGTAGTATCATACGTTGGTAGCATACCGAAACAGGAATCTTCACAGATTTACCTATAACTTGCAGGGTATGGTAAAGTGATGATAGAAACATACCGTTGAAATGTCGCTGCCCGAAATACTGTATTAATTGAGTAAACCCAATGACCAAAAACTATTTTGATCTTTTAAAGATCAAAAATAACGGTGAAAAGACTTAAGAAATACTGAGGGCGTTATTTACTGTTTTCTCAAAAAGAGGGGAACTGTATGGGCCTGGACATTTCACAGATGACTTTTACTGTATCTGCCTTGGTATATTTGCTCATGAGTCTGCATTTCTATGACATAAACCAAAGTATGATATTACCTTTAACTTCAAACACAATACCATATTTGACGAAATGTTCACAGGTAAAACTAGATAATTAAGATTTAGAACACTCTCACCCTATAAAAGCAAAATGGCAAATCACACTGATAAACAATCATCTTTTAGGTGCGGTAGTTATTTTTTTTTCAAACAAATTTGTGCACGTTAACGTTCAATACATATTTCAGAATGAATCATCTATATCATTCTATCTATACATTAATTGTTTGAGAGCCTTAATTTAATCCATGCCTTGTTTGAACAGTGAATGTAGCAAACGTATGATTTATGATATAGTGCTTACACGTTTTCATATCTAGCTTACGATAACATCCATATAACACACGGTGCAGTTTATACATTTAACTTCATATTAGTTTAACATGACTTGTACGTATATATAAACTGTTCAAATTGATAAACTTTAGTCGTTATACTTTCAGAGTCAAGACAACTCACGTGATGTTGCGGTAGTTTGGTAATCTTCACGATCATACATTAAATGAAACGTTATTTTGACGTAAGAAAGGCAATTAGAGACATTGTGCATTCGAATTCCAGTAACAGTAATTCTTAAAACGAACCTGATTTCATTTTATAAAAGTCAGCAATTTGTTGTTTTAAGTGCAAAAATGCAACAGAATTAAACAATAGGGAAAAAAGGAAACATCACTTCTACCCTGTTTTGGAAACCAAACGGGATTGAAACACGGTTTACCAAAGTTTGGTGGAAACAAATGCAAACATCGGCCGCGAAAACCGATACTATAATTATTATTCACAGTTAAAAATAAATTTTGTAAAACTAAAATGTTAAAGAACACTTTCATCTAGAAGAGCAAAAGATGACAAATTAATGATAAACTATGCATTTATAGGCACGTAATTTTTTTTATCAACCAACTTTGCGCAATTAAACATTCGAGGGAAAAAATCAGAAATATCGCACTATCTACATTACCCTAAATGTTTTGTCAACAGTAATGTGTATAATTTATGATGATGCATACAAGTTTTCAAATCTATAGCGAATCAAAATAACATCCATTATAAACTGTGGTATAAAGCTTCAGACTTCCATAGTATTATGTAGATTGGTGGACTGTTCAAATTGAGAGTCTTTTAGTGTTATATTCAGAGTCAAGACAAATCAAGTGATGTCGCGGTAGTTTGGTAATCTTCACCATCAAACATTGAGTGACACGTTGTTATCTAAGCGTCAATATAAACGTTTCAGCATTCAAAGATGATCATTGATGAGCAGTCATAAATAGTTCTCACGTCTTGCTCTGCCCAATAAAACGTGGATTGGTATGTAAAGCAACTGAACGGCATGTTTGCATTAGTTTGTCTTTGACTCCTGTTTAGTGATTACAAAGGAAACTGATCATCATAGACATATTCACAGGACGTGGGCTTTCCAGTGATCATCTCGGTGAGTGAATGCAGTCGGCAGATCGTCTGCCCACGGCTTCCCTGTCGGAGACTGAAGGAACGGCAACGTGGCTCGTCACGGCATACCAAACCCCATGCGATGGCACTCTTATTGGCGAAATCCTTGACGAAATGACTGGTCTGGCAAGTAGCCGTGAAGGAGCCACCGTCACTGAACTCCTTTAAGCAGGACATGGATGGCATCAATGTCATAACATCAGGTAGCTCACATATCACAGATATACGATAGCCACATCCAGTGTCATCGAAGCGACCGCCAACATACCCCCACAACTGGATACAATTCCGGTCTCTTGTACCGCTAGGCTCCCCTGGTGCCCACTTTGTGTAACTACAGTTGCGCCTTTCTACACCAGGTTGGACGTACTTCCCTTCCTCTTCCTTGTCGCTGCATCCGATCCAAAGACTTCCGCCTCGACCGGCTGCGATGAACATCTCCCAGATGAAGTTATGCTCATCGGCGGAGTCGGGTACTGCCAAGCTACCGCCCATGTCACTGCAGATTGTCAGTCCATTATCCCACGACATCACACCGTTCAGCAGTTTGTAGCAGGAATTACCGAACATTCCTTCATCAGGCTGACATGAATCGACTTGCATACGCACCAGGATCGCAATATACAGCCAAAGAAGCTTCATCCTTGTTGTTTTTCAATGTCCGAGAAAAGGCTCTGAAATTAGTTTAGTTCTGTTTATTTAGTTCCGTCCTGCTTTATCTACTTTGATTTGCTTTATGTAGGGGCCTACATGCATTGCCAGGTTGACTCATGCAGCTCTTTTCGTATACACTCTTGTTACAGCTGAATATTATAAACGTTCATGGACAGAAATGTGAATACCACAGAAGTAGCTACAGTAAAACTCGGTAGAGAACGTTCCGTCTGTAATGATTCAGTACAAATGATATACTGACAAGGCAGTCCTTTGGTATTGACTTTTATTTACCGACGCTCCAATCGCAACGCAGCACGCACACGTCAAGAATACTAGTCAAGCGTAACTGATACATACCTCAATATAAGACATAAGAAATTAAAAAGAAATGAACAATACGAACATTACATATGGCGTGTTCTGTTAAGTGCCTGTTTTGTATGTTACAGTATATTCACGCCTAGTCAATTAACTTTTTGCGATGAGGCACAGTCACGTTTTATTTCCACATATCCATATATGCGATGTGTACAGTCCAATATTAGACATTGTCATCTCATGTATGCTGATGATACTATATCAGAGTCATAACAAAAAAGAATGAAGATGACAAGTTGATACTTCATAATAACATGCAGCATTTGACTTGCGTAACTGGTTTGATCTCAATTATATGGATTTTAACTCCAACAAACTAGGACAAAGTTACGACAACGCGTCTCTGGCCACCACCCAACTCTACCTTACCCCAGCCCAGGGTACACAATATTGGTGATCAAGTTCTTGACAGAGTGAAGACCCATATGTAGGGCTATTGTCTTGGTTTTATCATTTCAAGGGACTTAGTTTAGCAGCACATTACCTGCATGTATGTATGCAGTTGTCTGATGTGGGTGATGTTTGATAGTTTTTCCTGGTTCGGCACTAAGTATAAGGAAGTACAACCAGACAATGATTTGTATGTTTATTGTGTGATATATGCAATACTATGTTTTATTAACTGTATTTATACTTCTTTTTTTTATGTGAGTGGGATGGGGGCATAAATTCTCATAATTAAATTAATTTTATATAAATGCTGTTCCTTTAATTCGTATATGTACCTGCATAATTAATAAAATAATTAAATGTGTTCAGTAATTGCCCCGGCCTTGGAAGCTATAACTTCTCGAGGCAAATTTATCGTGCAATTTGTGCCATTTCCGATCAGAATTTTCCATCTATAGTTCCTAGTTTGACTGTTCTGTCTGCTCCTTGATGTTTTATCGATTTACATTTACCGTACACGCCGTCTCTCTTAGTCCGTCTCTCTGCCGTCGAGTCCTGCGTGTCGTCCGCGTCCTTTATGCCGTCGTCGGTGTATCAGACCTTGGTACAGCAGATGCCTGTGTGTTTCAGTTTAGTGTAACCGTGTTTTTGTTTTGTTATTGTTTCATGTTTGGTTTTTCTCATGAATTAATTAAGCATGATTATAAAATACGTTTCACCGTCAGACGCTAAATTTTTACT
The DNA here is from genome assembly GCA_963971285.1 of Astropecten irregularis. Taxonomy (NCBI): domain Eukaryota; kingdom Metazoa; phylum Echinodermata; class Asteroidea; order Paxillosida; family Astropectinidae; genus Astropecten; species Astropecten irregularis. The sequence goes on from OZ020244.1 coordinate 22,315,668, forward strand.
CGCCAAAAGTTCAATTCTCTATAGGCTTATAGTCATTATTTTTTGCGCATTTAAAATGAAAACGATCTTTCTGAAGTAAAAACGATCTATTTCGCAAGCTAACATTTAGTGTCCTGTGCTCACGAGAATTTTGGCGTCGTTATTGACGTCAATATTTGCGACTTTAGGCCATGTCGTAAATATTGGCGTAAATATTTGCGACTTTGGGTAAAAGTCGCGAATATTGGCGTCAATATTTGTTTGCGATGTCCCTTTAAAGCCACCATAGCTTTCTGAATACCTAGTCATTGGCTGTACAGTTGTTATTCAGAGGTTTTGGCAAAGAATTCGGACGCAGCGGAATAACAAGTTTCACACGGCTGGTAATGTGTATAAGTTAACCTCTGACTTTTATTTGATATTCCGTAAAACGAAACTTACATGATTGAAGGGCCAACACTTTTACAGTTTCTGCTCAAATTAAAGCTCTATATACTGGGCATAAAATTGATTGATTTCATTTGAAATCTGCTGCCGTCATTGAGAAAACTGCATCTAAATACCTTTACAAACACGTCATCTGATCTCCATAGCAGACATCGAAATGAAACACTTGATGGTATCATACGTTGGTAGCGTACCGAAACAGAAATCTTCACAGATTTACCTATAACTTGCAGGGTATGGTATGGTGATGATATAGAAACATACCGTTGAAATGTTGCTGCCTGAAATCCTGTATTAATTGAGTAAACCCAATGACCAAAAACTATTTTGATCTTTTAAAGATCAAAAATAACGGTGAAAAGACTTAAGAAATACTGAGGGCGTTATTCACTGTTTTCTCAAAACGTGGGCAGTGGCACCGTATTGGCCTGGAAATTTCACTGATGACTTTTACTGTATCTTAATTGATATAATTTGCTCATGAATCTGAAAAAAAACATGAAAGTATGATATTACCTTTAACTACAAACACAATACCATAATTTGACGAAATGTTCACAGGTAAAACTAGATTATTAAGATTAAGAACAATCTCATACATAAAACCAAATTGACAAATTATTGATAAACAATTATCTTTTAGGTGCGGAAATTATTTTGTCAACCAAATTTATGCCCATTAACATTCATTAAATATTTCAGAAATAATCATCTATATCTTTCTATCTATATGATTGTTTGAGAGCCTTAAAGCCATGCCTTGTTATGTTGTTTGAACAGTGAATCTAGCAAACGTATGATTTATGATAGCGCTTAAAATGTTTTCAAATCTAGCTGACAGTGAGATCCATACATAATATCCATACAGTGCAGTTTATACATCAAGCTTCATATTAGTTTAACATGATTGTGTGGATTGGTAAACTAATTAAATTGATAATCCTTAGTCGTTACATTCAGAGACAAGACAACTCACGTAATGTCGCGGTAGTTTGGTAATCTTCACCATCATGCATTCAGTGAAACGTTGTTGTTTTGACGTAAGAAAGTCAATTAAGACATTGTGCATTCGATGTAACAGTAATTCGTTTGTAAAAACGCCGAACCTGATTTTATTTTTATACGCCAGCAATTTGCAAAGTGCAAACACGCCAACTAATTGTAAAGATAGGAAAAAGGAAACATCTCTTTTACTCCCTGTTGTTGTAAAAATTGAATTACGATTTAACAAAGTAGGGTTAAAAAAAAGCGAAAATCGGCCGTGAAAACCAATACTATAACTATTTGACGAAATATTCAGAGGTAAAAAATGAAATTTGTAAAATTTGAATGTTAAAGAACACTTTCATCTAGAAAAAAATGACAATTTAATGATAAAGCATCATACATTTTAGGCACGGTAATTATTTTGTCAACCAACTTTGTAAGCAATCGGGCAAACAAATCAAAAATATCCGGCGCACTAGCTATAGAGGGTGTCCCAGAAAAAACGCAACACTGTGTCGGAACCCATTATGTTAAAATGAATCTGTTTATCACTTCAAGTTTCAGATATGTAATACAATAATTTCTTAGCTGTCACTATGTAGAATTTAAGCACAATCGGGCTGTAATTGGCGAAAATATGACCAATTGAAGGAGTACTCCTTAAAAACAAATCTGCAAGGAACACACGCATAGTGGTCAATACAGTACACACATAATGTGTATGAACGAAATATGAAAATTGGGTTTTGAGGTTGGGTAATTCCGTCTTAGTTTTATCGCTTAATTTTAGTCAAATTTTGCTCAAATTCCACATGGTGATGGCCAAAACATAGTTGTATCACATATCTGAATCTTGAAGTGACAAAATTGTTAAATTTTTAAATAATGGTTCTCGACACAAGTGATGCGGGTTTTTTGGACACCCTGTATTTGTACATTTCCCTCAATGTTTTGTCAACAGTACATGACTTTGTGTATAATTTATGATGGTGCGTAAACGTTTTCAAATCTATAGCAAATCAAAATAACTTCTATATACACTGTGGTATGAAGCTTCAGACTTTGTGTCAATGAATCGGTAAACTGTTCAAATTCAGTGTTTTATTGTTATATTCAGAGTCAAGACAAATCGCGTGATATCGCTGTAGTTTGGTAATCTTCACCATCATACATTGAGTGAAACGGTCAACAAGAATGTTTGACCAATCACAGGTGATCATTGAGAAGTCATAATAGTTCTCATGTCTTGCTCTGTCGAATGTAACGTGGATTGGTATGTAAAGCAACTGAACGGCATGTTTGCATTAGTTTGTCTTTGACTCCTGTTTAGTGATTACAAAGGAAACTGATCATCATAGACATATTCACAGGACGTGGGCTTTCCAGTGCTCATCCCGGTGAGAGAATGTCGCGGTCGACAGATCGTCTGTCCACGGCTTCCCTGTCGGAGACTGAAGGAACGGCAACGTGGCTCGTCACGGCACACCAAACCCCATGCGATGTCACTCTTATTGGCGAAATCCTTGACGAAATGACTGGTCTGGCAAGTAGCCGTGAAGGAGCCACCGTCACTGAACTCCTTTAAGCAGGACATGGATGGCATCAGTGGCATTACATCAGGTAGCTCACATATCACGGACTTATTCAGGCTACATTTATTGTCATCTAAGAGTCCGTCACGGGACCGCCACATGAACGAACAATCCTGGCCCCCTTGTTCGTCGTTAGGTTCCCCTGGTGCCCACTTTGTGTAACTACAGTTGCGCCTTTCTACACCAGGCTGGACGTACTTCCCTTCCTCTTCTTTGTCGCTGCATCCGATCCAAAGACTTCCTCTTCGACCGGCTGCGATGAACATCTCCCAGATGAAGTTATGCTCATCGGCGGAGTCGGATACTGCCAAGCTACCGACCATGTCATTGCAGATTGTCAGTCCATTATCCCAAGACATCACCCCGTTCAGCAGTTTGTAGCAGGAATTACCGAACATTCCTTCATCAGGCTGACATGAATCGCCTTGCATACGCACCAGGATCGCAATATACAGCCAAAGAAGCTTCATCCTTGTTGTTTTTCTTATGTTGGAGAAAAGGCTCTAGTGAAATTAGTTTAGTTCTGTTAATTGTTTAAATCCGTCCTGTTTTATCTACTGTGAATTGTTGTATACAAGCAATGCCAGGTTGACTCCTGCAGCTCTTTTTGTATGTACTATTGTTGTAACTGTATATTTCATGGGCAGAAAATGGAATACTACATATGCAACTACAGCAAAACTCGGTAGAGAACGTTCCGTCAATAATGATTCAGTAGAAATGATATACTGACAAGGCAGTCCTTTGGTATTCACTTTTTGTTTACCAACGCTCCAATCGCAAAGCAGCACGCACACATCAAGACAAACCAAGTAGAAATCTTAGTCGTGTGTAACTGATGTATACCTTAAAATAAATATAAGAAATGAAAGTAAAACAAAATGTCTGTCAATAGTTATGCCTCAGTTGAACATCAGTCATCATACACGGTCAGTGCTTCGTTTTGCTAAACGAAACTCTCACGTTATTCTTTACCATGTGGATATTTTTCCGCTGTTTTTTTTGTTTGTTGTTTTTTCATTTTCTCTTTTGATCAATAATTTACTTTATGTGTTTTTATGTTTTATTGAGAGACTGGGACTTGCCTAGGGGAAATGGTGAGATCGATGATTGTGATAGTGGATTGGCAATAAGGGCAGGCATTTTCCCTCCCGAGTATAATAGCATCTCCATGCATAGCAATACCTGTGCATGTATGTCCCTTCAGAGCCACCATACTATACCTTTCACCTTCTGATGTGTCAAGACGGGACTGGTGTTAGGGCCATGTCACACGAGGCAACTCTTACAGGCAATTATGGCATGGGATGAGAAATCTTGCTAGTTGAAATGTCATCTGTTTGGGGGTATTCTCTTTTCACAATAAATCACAAGAAAATCATCTGAAAATTGAAAGATGAAAGAAATGTTTCATTGGAGATTGACTGCAACTGGCTGCCTGTAAATTGTCTTATGTGGCAAGGGCCCACGGATTGCATACACTCGATTATTTGGCACCTCACCTTCCAATTCCAAGCCGACATGTCCCCTAGTTATCACTCTATCCTCCCATTCCATACATCAAGGAGACTAGGTTGTTACCAATGTACATGCTGTCATGTCGATGTTTTAATTACCAGCTAGTTCAAGGCAGTACAGGTACCATGGCAGTTGCAGATATCACTCAGCTGTGACTATTCTGTCTGCTCCTTGATGTTTTATTGATTTACATTTACCGTACACGCCGTCTCTCTCAGTCCGTCTCTCTACCGTCGAGTCCTACGTGTTGCCAGCGTCCTTTATGCCGTCGTCTGTGCATCAGACATCCGTACAGCAGTTGCCTGTGTGTTTCATTTTAGTGCAACCGTGTTTTTGTTTTGTTATTGTTTAGGTTTCATGCTTGTTTTGTCTCAAATTTAGCATGATCATAAAATACGTTTCACCCTCAGACGCTTAAATCTTGCTCGTAAAAAGTCAAATTTGGCTTTTTCTCTATGCTCACGTCATGCTGGAGATTTTCTAGTTTTAACCCTCTGCGTGGATTTTATTGCTAGTCATGAATCTGTGTTTTAAATGAAAAGGCTTCTGAAGAAAAAGTGGTCACGTTTGCGAGATATAAATAAAATGTCCTGCTGGCAAGATGAAAACATGAAATATCAATTTAAGCACCCGTCTAGAAGAATTATTTGCCACGTACTATTTCTAAAACCTTGGTTGAATAACTTGGCTTTCTGAATATCCTGAGGCCGCTGGCCATCGGCTGCACAGTTGTTATTTTCAGGGGTATAGGCAAAGAATTCGCACGCAGGATAACACAATTCACATCACGGCTGGTAATATGTATAAGTTAACATCTAACCTTTAATTTTCCTTTTGTTTAAGACTTAGGCCAGTTCATGATTAATTTTGTAAAGGCCAACAATTGTACAGTTTCTGCTCAAAAGCTCTATAATATTGTGCAAAAAATGAATTATTTCCGATCAAAATCTCCTGTCGGCATGAACAAAACTGTATCTGAATACTTTAACAAACACGTCAACTGATCTCCATAGCAGAAATCGAAATTATAACACCATTAACTGCATACACAATACCATATTTGACGAATTGTTCACAGGTAATATCAATTTGGTAAAACTTTATTTGAATTTAGAACACGCTCATCCACAAACGCAAAATGACGAATTACTAATAAACGTTTCAATAAGACTTGATTGAAGCTATGCATGGTGGATGTAGTAAAATAAGGTAGGTTTGCGGAGACACCGTTTAATCTCTTCTGTCAGAGTGTGTGGATCTGAGAAGAACCGGTGGTATTTTATCGACGTTCCGACAAAATCACATAGAAGAGATCCCATGCCGTCACCGCAAATCTACCTCATTTTAATAATATTTTAGGTGTGGTAATTTTTTTTTTTTTTTTTACTTTTTTCGATTTTTTTTCGAATTTTTGTTTTTGTGCACGTAAATATTCAGAATTCAAAAAATATTTCAGAAAATAATAATATCATTCTATTTATACGTTAATTGTTTGAGAGCCTTAAAGCCATGGCTTGGTATGTTGTTTGAAACAGAAATCTATAACAATATATATTATATAATTTATGATAGCCCTTAAACGTTTTGAATTCTAGCTTACAATAACATCAATATAACTAAGATCCATACAGTGTAGTATAATTATACATCAAGTCTCATACTCAAATGGATAGTCTTTTTTTTCACTACATTCCATAACAAGACAAATGTAAAACTAAGATATTTAAGAGCACTTTCATCCACAAAAGCAAACATTGACAAATCAATTATATTAAACATATAAATTTAGGCACGGTTATTATTTTGTCAACCAATTTTATGCACGAAACCATTCGTACTATCTACATTGACTCAATGTAGTTTCAACCGTAAATTTGTATGATTTAATATGGTGCGTATTAAACGTTTTCAAATCTATAGCTTAATAATAACATCCATTATACACTGTGGTATGAAGCTTCAGCCTACTATAGTCTATAATTATGTAGATTGGTGGACTGTTCAAATTGAGTCATTTCAGGTTAAGTATATTCAAAGTCAAGACAACTCACGTGATGTCGCGCTAGTTTGGTAATCTTCAAAATCATGCAATGAGTGAAACGTTGAATATAAACGTTAGAGCAATCACAGGTGGTCATTGATGAGCAGTCATAAATAGTTCTCACGTCTTGCTCTGCCGAATGTAAAGTGGATTTGTATGTAAAGCAACTGAACGGCATGTTTGCATTAGTTTGTTATTGAATCTTGTTGGTGATTACAAAGGAAACTGATCATCATAGACATATTCACAGGACGTGGGCTTTCCAGTGCTCATCTCGGTGAGTGAATGCAGACGGCAGACCGTCTGTCCACGACTTCCCTGTCGGAGACTGAAGGAACGGCAACGTGGCTCGTCGCGGCACACCAAACCCCATGCGATGGCACTCTTATTGGCGAAATCCTTGACGAAATGACTGGTCTGGCAAGTAGCCGTGAAGGAGCCACCGTCACTGAACTCCTTTAAGCAGGACATGGATGGCATCAATGTCATAACATCAGGTACATCAGGTTGCTCACATATCACGGACTTAAGTTTGCCACATCCAGTGTCATCGAAGCGACCGCCAACAGACCCCCACAACTGGATACAATTCTGGTCTCTTTTACCGGTAGGCTCTCCTGGTGCCCATTTTGTGTAACTACAGTGGCGACTTTCTACACCAGGCTGGACGTACTTTCCTTCCTCTTCCTTGTCGCCGCATCCAATCCAAAGACTTCCTCTTCGACCGGCTGCGATGAACATCTCCCAGATGAAGTTATGCTCATCGGCGGAGTCGGGTACTGCCAAGCTACCGCCCATGTCATTGCAGATTGCCAGTCCATTATCCCACGACATCACCCCGTTCAGCAGTTTGTAGCAGGAATTACCGAACATTCCTTCATCAGGTTGACATGAATCGACTTGCATACGCACCAGGATCGCAATATACAGCAAAAGCAGCTTCATCCTTCATGTTTTTCAATGTTGGAGAAAATTCTCTGAAATTAGTTTAGTTCTGTTTAATTTCCGTCTTGCTGTAGGCTATTTACTTTGATTTGCTTTATGTACACGCATTGCAAGGTTGACTCCTGCAGCTCTTTTCGTATGCACTTTTGCTATAGCTGAATATTTCATCGACAGAAATGTGAATACTGCAGATGAATCTACAGCAGACCTCGGTTCCGTTTGTAATGATTCAGTAGAAGTGATGTAGACCTACTGATCACAGGCAACTCTTGGTATTCCCTTCTTAATTTACCGACTCTGCAAATGCAACGCAACATGCACACGTCAACAGTCAACCCAGCCAAAACACCATTTCCCACTGCTTTAGAATAGTCATATATACGTATCTGGTGCATACCTTTAAATTTAATATTAGAGATGTTCACGCCTATAATTTTCATTGTTGGCACGGTCACTGATTCACTTGGCTTTGACCTGATCGATATTTTGTTTTAAAAGGTTTTTATAAATTTGTCTCCATATTGACCCAATAATTCCATTGGAGATGTGATGTGTACAGTTCAATCTCGTGCAGTATGTTGATGCAATATCAAGATGACGAGTTGGCTCTCCAGAATGACCTATACAGCACGTGTGTAACTGGGATAATCTCAATTAATTGTAACACAACGTTAATGTCAAGTTATGACAGTAACGCGTGGCAGAAGTGCTCATAGTCCAATGTACATAATATTAGCGATCATGTTCTTGACAGATTGGATCATCGGTGTTATCATTTCAAGGGACTTAAGTTGGAAATATCACCTTAACTCTCTATGTATGTCTGTAGTTGTGTGATGTGGTTGATGTTAGTTAGTTTTGTTACTGGTTCGCCGCAGTTAGCACTGAGGAAGTGCACCCAGACAATATTTGAGTTTTACTTGTTTGTAATGCTGGAACAAAAATGGACCATTTTGTTGTACGTTTATTGTACAGTCAATGCGATACTATGTTTTAATATCTGAGACTGAATCTATACTTTATAATGTGAATGGGGGTGTGCGATTAGGGCACAAACTCGCATTTGCAAAATGTGTGTGCCTGTGTTCCTATAGTTTGACTATTCTGTCTGCTCCTTGATGTTTTATCGATTTACATTTACCGTACACGTTGTTTCTCTCAGTCCGTCTCTCTGCCGTCGAGTCCTGCGTGTCGCCCGCGTCCTTTATGCCGTCGTATGTGCATCAAACCTCGGTACAGCAGTTGCCTGAGTGCCTGTATACGATGCCTGTATGTTTCGGCTCAGTGCAACTGTTTTTGTTTTCTTATTCTTTAGGTTTCATGCTTGTTTTTCTCATACATTTATCATGATCATAAAATACGTTTCATCGTCAGATGCTTAAATCTTACTCGCAGAAAGTCCAATTGGGATTTTTCTTTTATAGTCATTATTTTTGCGCATGAGATGCAATTACACGATGGGCACTTGATAATTGCATTGAGACTTGTAGTTCCAACATGGTGGATTCTACTACTAAATATAATTATGAATCCTAGTCACATGAACATGGCTTCTGAAGTAAACACGATCTATTTAACGAGATAAAATGTAATGTCCTGCTCACAAGATGAACAAAACATTAATATAAACTTAATCACCCGTCAAGAAGATTTATTTGCAACGTATTTTAAGAACTTGGCTGAATAACTTGCTTTTCTATGGTGGCCCTAAAGGGACATCGCATATCGCAAACGTGTGCGCACACGTATGCGATGTCGTGAAATTTATGGCATACGTGTGCGCACACGTATGCGATGTCGTGAAATTTATGGCATACGTGTGCGCACACGTATGCGATGTCGTGAAATTTATCGCATACGTGTGCGCACACGTATGCGATGTCGTGAAATTTATCGCATACGTGTGCGCACACGTATGCGATGTCGTGAAATTTATCGCGAATATGGGCGCACACGTATGCGACGTCGTGAAACAATTCGCGAATATGTGCGCACACGTATGCGAATTTGTTTGCAATGTCGTGAATTTTATTGCATACCTTTGTCGCATACCTTTGGGGTGATGTCATATTTTTGCGGGCAATTTGTTAGTGACCTAGGGAGTACTAGTCCGTGGGCCGAGGCCTTTTTTTCGCTCGTACGCGGTCTTGTCTTCGGAATCTTTTCTAATATATCACACTCGATAGATAAAAAATAGCAAATGCATAAAATGCTTGTTCCCACGCTGGGAAATTGCTCCCAACTTCAAAAAGAATTTTTAAAGACCGAAATAAAATTGAAAATGATAGCAGTGAGAGAGACTAGGAAGCTCTACGTTACATGAATGCGGAAGTAAACAACATGGTGTCGTCTGCTACGAGTCGATGTCAGACACCGACGTTGAAAATTCCCTAGAAAGACATATTTAGTACTTAATGCATTTTCAAACTGATGGAAGCTTAAGTACAAGAGGGTTTACTGACATCTGGAAGACCATTCTCGACAGGCCAGTATGTCCAGATCACCAATCGCAATTTCCAAGGCCAGTTCATTACTGAACATTGCACCGTCGAGAAAGGGATCGGACGTGCGTATCATATGGCATGTTACATGTACAATGTAGGCCTAGCCCTAGTCCTACGCGGAGTGAGCCTACCGACGCGACCGTGCTGATTCCAGCAACATCGCCGAGGCCGAGTGAGTAAAACCGTATTCAGATGATCATGATATTGGCATTAGTGTAGTTTACGCCACCCATATTATTTTTAGTATTTATTTGGGTAAGAAACTGTTTTGTTTTCACTGAAATATTGCCGAAATAAGTTCATTTTAGGGTTTCAGGACCATGAATAAATTTGCTTTAAGTAACGAATCTCATTTTTGAACAGAAGAAGGTAAATAAATACTGAAAATAATATGGGTGGCATAAACTACACTAACCCCGTGATATTGGTGTACAGGGTAAAAGTTCTTCCTGAATTCTCCACCAGGGAGATTAAATGATTTCATTTGATTTATATATTTATTAATTTTTGATTTTTTTTTCTTGGCGGGGGTGCATTTTTAAATGTTGTGGCTCCAGGCAGGGGTCAATTTCAGTCACTATAAAACTCATCGTAGTTTACTATCATTCATGGGGCTTATGTTATGAGGCATTAACCCTATGTAGGATTCCTAGAATATGATCATGGGTTATCCTTCGTACCTCGAGTTACGATCGATAGGTTTCTTGAAATCGACCCCTGGCTTAGAGTCCTATTCTAGTCTTTGAAATTGAAGTGGCTTAAATTAGAGTTCGACCTATGAAATAATGATCAGGAAATGATGTAGGAGTGTACATGCATCATTTCATGATCATTGGGAGTAGTGTACGACTGCTCGCAATGCATGCCTATACTGAAGATCTAGGTGCATTGTGCACTGTGGATGAACATGTACATTAATTAAAGATGTGCATGTAGCTTTATTTATTACTCATTTAGGGAGGCATTACTAATTTAATTCATTGAAATAAATTTTTTAATTAATTTTTTTCCCAATCTGTAGTGCTGGAGTGGGTCAGCCGGGAGCCTCGAGAGCTTCAGCAACAGTAGGCTGTGGATGTTAGTGAATGGCTACTGGATCTCCCAATCCCAAAGAATGCTGGTTATCATCGGTAAGATAATAATACGATGGGCTCTAATTAGTACACACTCATGTCATGCAATTATTCAATTGTTTAATTAATTATGTAAATGTCTGTGTGATTTATATCAGCTAAGAATTTTAGTCCTTACTCATGTTGTATAGTGTCAGTAAATGTCCATGTGATTGAAAACAGATTGAATGTAGGGTTTGTAATTAATAGGAATAAAGCATGGCAGCATTTGGAACTACTGTATAGCACAAGTTGCACAACCAAGTGTTGACCTGCAAATTGAAAAGATGTATTACTTTAGCAAATACTGAAATACATGAACAAGTTCATGCATCTGATTACATTTTACTATGTTTGTGGAACAAAGGATTATTTTTTCTCTTGCTCCTTTCTTGTGTTTTAGAACCTGAAGCAGCCCAGGAGATACTTCCACCAGTTCCACCCCTGGAAAAACTAGGAGACTCTGCTCTGATACACAGAGGACTTCTGTGCCTGCTGCACAATCAGTGAATGTTCTGCCCAGAGAGTGTATACTCTGCAGGAAAGAAGGTGCAGAGCAACAAGGAAGAGAAGACCTGAACCTCTGGTCACAGCGTGCAGCACCATCAATGCACAAAAATTATCACAAGGATGATATCAATAACTTTTTACTTTGTACATGATAATTGATAGGCCTAAACCTTGAACTTTTCTGTTTATTTTGAATTTTTGTAAAGTCTCAGATTTGCAACTCTAGTATAGTCTTGATCGAAGTACTTCTGTAACAGTGTTATAGACCCAAACATTAATTTCTTGATGGTTATCTAAAAGTTGGCACGCACAACAGCCTGTAATTTTTTTGTCCTACCATGTTAAATGTCAATTCACTAACTAGTTTAAAGCATCCCACACTACTGTAAATGGGCATGTCATCAGACAGCTGTATTAATTCATACCATGTTGTTCACCGTATGCACAGGATAAGAGTTGGCCTATATTGATGCATTTTGAAAATCATCAGAAACGCTGGAAACACAACCTCGTAGTCCAATTTATCAACATGTATTTGTGATATATACTACTGTATAAAGAAAAAAGAAAACTGAAATATGTAATAATTATTTTATTTTAAAACTAAAAATAAAGTATTTATTCGACAGAAATCACATTGAAATTTGCAATAAATAAATCACTTAATGTACTGGAACAGCACGAGTTTTAATTTTAATTTTTATATTTTAAAACATTACAATTATTGTGATTAAGACCTAATATGCCCATTGTAACAGGTGTGGTAACAACAAGAAGGTAGCAGCTTTGGCTGAAAAATATTTCCATTTCCACCACGGCAAGTCCATAATTTTATACACCCTTTTCCCGAAAAACATAATATAAACGCATATTATTTCTAATGCCGGCCGAAAATTACCCAGGTATTCATTTGGATTCCCTGTAGTAATCAAAATATACACATGCTAGAACTGCCGCTTGTAACAAAAATGTTATGTGCACAGAGTTGTACTTGATCTACCAATAGGGGGCGCTGTTTCTTTTATGTTTTCTTTATACACGAATTTTGGTCGTTTTTAACCGCAAATTTCTCTTTATGGAGCAATTTGTGCAAGCGGGAACAACTTGTTTGTTGATGAGTGTACCACAACCTACACCCCTGCCAAATTTTATGGAATTCCTTGATGCAGACCACGTATCTCAAAAACTAAAGCGTTTTCGGCTGCTCGGCCCACGGTCTAAAAATGGGACCAGGGCCACTTGCGTACTCCCTAGGTCACTAACAAATTGCCCGCAAAAATGACGTCACCCCAAAGGTATGCGACAAAGGTATGCAATAAAATTCACGACATTGCAAACGAATTCGCATACGTGTGCGAACATATTCGCGAATTGTTTCACGACGTCGCATACGTGTGCGCACATATTCGCGATAAATTTCACGACATCGCATACGTGTGCGCACATATTCGCGATAAATTTCGCGACGTCGCATACGTGTGCGCACATATTCGCGAATTGTTTCACGACATCGCATACGTGTGCGCACATATTCGCGATAAATTTCACGACATCGCATACGTGTGCGCACACGTATGCAATATATTTCACGACATCGCATACGTGTGCGCACACGTTTGCGATATGCGATGTCCCTTTAAAGCCACCATACTTTTCTGAATATCCTGAAGCCGCTAGCCATCGGCTGCACAGTTGTTATTTTCAGCGGTGTAGGCAAAGATTTTGGACGCAGGGTAACAAATTGCACACGGCTGGTAATGTGTATAAGTTAACCTCTGACCTTTATTTGTTCTCCGTATAAGGAAACGTACAAGATTGGTAAAAGCCAACAATTTTACAGTTACTGCTTAAAAGCTCTATAATACTGTACATACAATTCAATCCCTGTAAAATCGACTGTCGTCACCGAGAAAATTGCATTTAAATACCTTGACAAACACGTCAACTGATCTCCATAGCAGAAATCGAAATTAAACACCATTAACTGCATACATATACAATACTATATTTGACGAAAATTATGTTCACAGGTAAAATACCAATTTGGTAAAACTAGACCATTTGATATCGTTCGTAATTTCGCACTTCTATTTCGTTCTTACTTCTCGCAATTAGGTCTGAACGTTTCGACTTGTCTGCTGTAGTCCTCATCAGGAGACCTGATAATAGATAATTTGAACTTAGAACACTCTCATCCACAAAAGCAAAATTACGAATTACTGATAAAACAATTATCTTTTAGGTGCGGTACTATTTGTAATCCAAATTTGTGCACGTTAATATTCATTAAACATTTCAGAAAAAATACATCGTTCTATCTACACATTGTTTAAGAGCATTCATATTACCTTGTAATAATGTTTTAACCGTGAATCTAGCAAATGTATGATTTAGGATAGCGTTGAAATGAGTTTATATGTAGCTTACAATAAGATCCATATAATATATCAAGCTTGTTACTAGTGTAACATGTGTGGATAGGTAAACTGCACGTAAGTAATCTTCACCATCTTCACCAACATACATTGAGTGATACGATGTTATCTTAGCGTAATAACTTCAAACAATGTGCATTCCATTTTCTGTAACAGTAATTCATTTCTAAAAAATCGAACCTGATTTCATCTTTTAAAAGCCAGAAATTTGTTGTGCAAAGTGCAAAAACCCAACAGAATTTTAAACATAGGAAAAAAGAAATATTACTTTTATACTGCTGTTGAAAACCACACGAAATTGAATTACGATTTACCAAAGTTGGGTTTAAAAGGGCCAAAATAGGCCACGAAAACCTATACACTTAACTATTTGACGAAAATATATTCATAGATAAAAATTAAGTTTGTAAAACTAAAAATGTTAAAGAACACTTTCATCCAGAAAAGCGAAAATGAGAATTAATGATAAACTATATGCTATAAGGCGCGGTAATATGTTGCAACCAACTTTGTGCACGTAATCATTCGGGGGAATCGGAAATATCGCACTGTATGTACAATTCCCTCAATGTTGTTTTCAATCTTAAATGCGTATAATTTATGACGGTGCGAAAACGTTTTCAAATCTATAGCTTACAATAACACATACAGAGTGGTATGAAGCTTCAGACTTAATTAACATGTGCCGATTGCTAAATTGTTCAAATTGATAAACTTTAGTCGCTACTTTTAGAGACAAGACAACTCACGTGATGTCGCGGTAGTTTGGTAATCTTCACCGTCATACATTGAGTGAAACGTTGTTATCTTGGCGTATTTACAAAAACGTGCATTCGAATAATGTTGTGCAACGTGCAAAAACGCAACAGATTGTAAACGTAGGAAAAAAGAAACATCACTTTACTACTAGTATTACTGCAGTCAGACGAAATCGAATTACCGTAATACCAAAGTAGTATGAAGAAATGCAAAAATTTGCCGCGTAACTGTAACTATTTGATGAAATATTCAGAGGTAAAGATTAATTTTGTAAAACTAAAATGTTAAAAAACACTTTCATTAAGAAAAAAGCAAAAATGACAATTTAATGGTAAACTATGCATTTAAGGCACGTAATTATTTTGTCAACCAACTTTGTGCATTTAAACATTTGGGGAAAAATCTGAAATATCGCACTATCTATACATTTCCCTCAATGTTTTGTAAACAGTTAATGTGTATAAATTTATGATGGTGCTTAAACGTTTTGAAATCTATAGCAATTATTATACACTGCGGTATGAAGCTTCAGACTAGTTTAACATGTGTGAATTTGTAAACTGTTCAAATTGCTAGACTTTTGGCGTTATTTTCAGAGACAAAACAACTCACGTGATGTCGCGGTAGTTTGGTAATCTTCACCATCAAACATTGAGTGAAACGTTGTTATCTTAGCGTCAATATGAACGTTTGAGCAATCACAGATGATCATTGATGAGCAGTCATAAATAGTTCTCACGTCTTGCTCTGCCGAATGTAACGTGGATTGGTATCGGTAAAGCAACTGAACGGCATGTTTGCATTAGTTGGTCATTGACTCCTGTTTGGTGATTACAAAGGAAACTGATCATCATAGACATAATTCACAGGACGTGGGCTTTCCAGTGCTCATCCCGGTGAGAGAATGTCGCGGTCGACAGATCGTCTGTCCACGGCTTCCCTGTCGGAGACTGAAGGAACGGCAACGTGGCTCGTCACGGCACACCAAACCCCATGCGATGGCACTCTTATTGGCGAAATCCTTGACGAAATGACTGGTCTGGCAAGTAACCTTGAAGGAGCCACCGTCACTGAAGTCCTTTAAGCAGGACAATGTCATAACATCAGGTAGCTCACATATCACGGACCTACGATTGCCACATACACTGTCATCGAAGCGACCGCCATCATACCCCCTCAACTGAATACAATCCTGGCCCCCTTTGTCGTTAGGTTCCCCTGGTGCCCACTTTGTGTAACTACAGTTGCGCCTTTCGACACCAGGCTGGACGTACTTCCCTTCCTCTTCCTTGTCGCTGCATCCGATCCAAAGTTTTCCGCCTCGACCGGCTGCGATGAACATCTCCCAGATGAAGTTAAGCTCATCGGCGGAGTCGGGTACTGCCAAGCTACCGCCAATGTCATTGCAGATTGTCAGTCCATTATCCCACGACATCACCCCGTTCAGCAGTTTGTAGCAGGAATTACCGAACATTCCTTCATCAGGCTGACATGAATCGACTTGCATACGCACCAGGATCGCAATATACAGCCAAAGAAGCTTCATCCTTGTTGTTTTTCAATGTCCGAGAAAAGGCTCTGAAATTAGTTTAGTTCCGTCCTCCTTTATCTACTTTGATTTGCTTTATGTAGGGGCCTATATACTACACGCATTGCCAGGTTGACTCCTGCAGCTCTTTTCGTATACACGCTTGTTATAGCTGAATATTTTATCGAAAGAAATGTGATTACTGCAGATGTAACTACAAGCAGGACTCGGTAGAGAACGTTCCGTCTGTAATGATTCAGTAGAAATGTTTAACTGATCACAGGCAACTCTTGGTATTGCCTTCTTAATTTACCGACTCTCCAATCGCAACACAACATGCACACGTCAACAGTCAACCCAGCCAAAACACCATTTCCCACTGCTTTAGAATAGTCATATACGTATCTGGTGCATACCTTAAAATTTAATATTAGAGATGTTCATGCCTATAGTTTTCATCGTTGGCTATTATGCACGGTCACTGCTTCTCTTGGTTTTGACCAGATCGATATTTTGTCCAACAGGTTTTTATTAATTTTTCTCCATATTGACCCGATAATTCCATTGGAGATGTGATGTGTACAGTTCAATCTCATGCAGTATGCTGATGAAATATCAAGATGACGAGTTGGCTCTCCAGAATGACCTATACAGCACGTGTGTAACTGGGATAATAAAATAACTTAAAACTGTAACACAGCCTTAAAGGTAGTATCATACTTTGGTAAGAAACCAAAACAGAAATGTTCACCTGTAACTTTCAGGGTATGAAGATGGTGGTGGTAGAAACATACCGTTAAATTTTTTCCGCCTGAAATGGTGTATTTATCCAGAACTTAGTAAAACAACGACAGAAAATAGAAAAGACAAGAAATACTGTGGCTGTTTTCACGATTTTCTCAAAAAGTGGGCACTGTATGGAATGACATTTTCACAGATGACTGTTACTGTATCTGTCTTGATATTTTTGCCCATGAATCTGTATTTCTTTGATAAAAACCAAAGCATGAGTTTAAGTTGCATTTTTGTGCTCGCCCATCATGCAGACGGAGATG
Source organism: Astropecten irregularis (assembly GCA_963971285.1). Lineage (NCBI taxonomy): Eukaryota > Metazoa > Echinodermata > Asteroidea > Paxillosida > Astropectinidae > Astropecten > Astropecten irregularis. Next base: position 22,333,080 of record OZ020244.1, read on the forward strand.
AGAACACTCAATTCAACTAGAAGTCTAGCTCGGTTTCGGTGACCATCCAAGAAAAAAAACCTCATTAGCGCCCTCTGTTGACAATAAGTACGTGTCCACAGTCGAGTGAGTGCTCCAGCTGCATTGCTGTGTACACCGCGCGCGTGTATTATGTACACAGTACGTACGTTTGTACGTGTACGTACATTCCGAACCATAGAGCTTCACTAATAGAAAAACTTCTGACTTTGACGAATGATTTCCCAGAAAAAGACGGACTTTCCTTCAGCAAGTCAACGCATGATGAACTCCACTGGTCCTATCACCACACGCAAGTTGCTGCAAAGCGAGTGACATGTGACGATGACCCGTCAAAAAGGCGGTGGGATTATACAAGTGGTCCAACATCGATGGTTGGTTGGGAAAAAAGTTGTAATGGTATGAATGATGGTTACCGAGTTACCGCGGCTGAACGGGCAGGAGGAATTCACCGCTGCACGGTAGGTCACTAGGGGATCGCTTCGCTGAACCTCGTACTCCCGTACTCTGTACGTGCACTACGTATGGCGCGGAATGGCGATGACCTGACCAGCTGTAAGCGTGATGCCAAACTGGAGAACTTCCTCAAGCAGAAACTGGGCGGGAATGTCTTCGAGAGGATCAGGGCTTACGAGGCCTGTATTGCCCAGTCGCGTAAGGTCAAGAGGAATTTCAAGTTTGTGGTTCTGACGGATGAGAGGATTTACGTCACTGACAATCCCCCCAAGGTGATCAGGGAAGACGAGTCGGTGTTTCTTGGCGATGTTACGTCTGTTCAGCTTGTAAGTTGAAGCCTACCTCTCACCTCTTGGCCCAATTTCATGGCCCATGCTTAGCACAAAAATGACATTCCTGTCTTGATAAAAACAGGATAAACCAAAATTGTGTTGTTATGTAAACTGTACATCACTTGTGATTGTTCTTTTACTGAACATTGTTCATTGACCATGAATATCAAACTGGTGACCAGTTTGTTATTGAGCAAGACATTTTGTGCTAAGCAAATTGTTTGTGCTTTTAAAACAGTTAACACATCCATGAAATTGGCCCCTGTTTGTTTGTGTTTTTTTCTGTTCAATTTGCTTTTTAATGTTATGGCATGCGAACGGTTTTACTAAATGCCTAGCCTACACTTAAAACACCATTCACAAAACCTACATTGTAAAAAAGATAAATAAATAAATAAATTTTAGTGAACTTTTTAGGTAAGAAAATAATGCACTGTTCACATTTTTTTTACTCTTAATTCACGGTAGGTGTACCCCATCAAAACCTCAATGTGGGTGACTGATAACCTGTGATATAAAACTGTTGCGCAGATCTAGGCTACTTACCATGTGTCCTTAATGACGGTCAATTTTGACAATTATAAATAGCTTTTATATGTATTTAGTTTACAGAACAGGATTGGTATCATACCCAAACAGAAATGTTCACAGATTTACATATTACTTTCAGTTTCAGGGTATGGAGATGGTGCTGGCAGAAACACACCGTTTAAATATTTCCAGCTGAAATGGTGTATTTAATTAATCAGAAATTAGTCAAACAAATACCAAAAACAGTTTTGATCTCGGAGTAAGATCAAAACTGATTCTTTATGTTTTATAAGAAAAATTGAGTCAGGTTTTCGCTATTTTCTCGTGACTCATGTCCAATTCAACTGAAATGTTCAGGTAGGCCTACATTGTGTACATGTACATGTACATCTGGATCAAAGCATGGAGGTATTTCTACCTCCATCTGTCCATGATCAAAGTGTGAGTGCTGTTCTGTGACCTTATTAAAATACCTTTAACAATTTACATTTTAATCTGGGGATGTAAGATATTTCAAATGTTGCTATAAAAGCACAATGTGTGGTGTCTGTTTGTGGATCTTGATCTGAATTTGCATACATAATTGAATAGCTCCAACTGGAGCATCAATCAATATTCAAGGTCAGAGGTCAGTGGATGTGAGCTAGTCCAACATGTTTTTAAAGTAGGCCCCTATCTCTTTTCACTTTCTTAAATTTTGTAACTATTAAAACACCAGGGGCCTTTTGTTTCACTCAAAGGATCATGAATCCTTCGGATCCGGATCCCATTTTAGCGTACCCTGCATCTGGAGGTGGATCCGAAAAATGGGATCCAGATCAGTGGATTCGTCCGAAACAAACAGGCCCTTAATTTTTTAACTCTAAGCTTTATTTTTAGCCATGACATCGTCAGTGGACAGTACACATCACATTATTTGTGGAAATTTTGTAAACAATTTTTTTTTCAAACCTTTCTTCTGCAAACAAAATGAGTCGAATCTGAGCGCTTTTTAAAAAGATACAAATTGCAGATATAGGCCTAAAGAGATCTCTACAAGGCAAGTGGTAATAAAAACTTGTCAAAAGAGGTGGAATTCACAGTGTAGAAGAAAAAAGGCAAGACTTGTTGTCTTGTATTGACTCTCACATACATGTATATAGTCACATCGGAACGTTCTCCCCACTAATCATCATGGGTGATTACGATTCTATTTATAGAAATTAAAATGCAGATTACCCTTTTTTCATCACTTACCAGAATGACAATTACTTTCCCAGATAAGTTGGAAATTCATGAATATTTTCAGCTTTGAATATTGAACAATTTGAAAAAACTGCACACGATGACTCTCCAGTCCCCATAGACTAATAGCTTGCCCCAAAGTGTTGCTTTGTCGGCTAAATTATATTTAAAAAAATGGCAGATTAACTGAATAATTTTAATATAGTTTGAGCATGCTTTGATCAGACAGACTTTGCTTATTATCAGATTTATTTTTTACATACTGTAATTACAAATAATTTGAGGAATTTTTTGCTAGCATGAGGACTTGGCAGTGTAGCATGTAAACTGCACACGTATGTACAGATTTACGTATAACTTTCATGAGTATGAACTATGGAGATCATGCTGGTAGAAACATACATCCCCTTCTTAAAATATTTCCGTCTGAAATGGTGTATTTATTCAGAAATTGGTAAAACAAGGACCGAAAACAGTTTTGATGTCGGGGTAAGATCAAAACCATTCTTTGTGTTTTATAAGAAAATTAGTCGGGTTTTCGATATTTTCTCGTGACTCTGATTTCCGATTTCAGAGCACAAATGTTCATAGGTTTATTATTTCACATGCTGGATCAGACAAAGAGTGGGTGCTGTTCTGTGACCTTTACCAATCATGTACATGTAATTGTACCTTTAAAGAAATGCATATATTTCAGAATGACTGCATTCACTTACAGTTGAATACTTGCTGTAATGTAAATTATGGAACCAATTCAGTGATTTTGCAAATAAGTGTTGTATAGTTTATACACTGTACAATTAATTCAGGAAATAATAGTTCAAATACATGTAATACGTATGTACACTAATTTGTACAGTACTATACTGTATACAGCATGGGTACACATGTACATGTACATGTAGTTAAATACACTGTATTCGTTGTACATTTCAGAAAATGAGCAATTTCATTGTATTCCACAAGCATTGTAATTTTACCATCCAGTGTTTACTGATTGTCAGAATAGGTCAAGGGTACCGACCACCAGTTTCCATAGCGATATACGCTCTACCTCCAGTACGAACAAGTCACTATTCACGCCTGTGTGAATACTGTGCGAGCCAGCTCCGTCTCCCAACACACTATTGTGCTGTGCTCGGCCAAGCATGAAGAGGTATACAGTCAATAGCAGCATGCCGCGCTATTGATTGTGTACGGTTGCTATGGTGACGTAGCCGGGATCTCTGAGACAGTGGTAGGAGCCTGTTGCTTGCCATTGCAATGTACAAACATGTACATGTACACGTAGGGCTGGCAGTGTAATAATGTACAGTTACTGAGGACATGTACAGTGTGTACAGTAGGCCTATATCACTGTACGTATACATTTTGTATCTGTACCAGTAGACATGGTAGAAATGTACACAAAGTATGAGATTCAGTTATGGCACGTGTCTGGTATTCATACATGTAATAACAGCCTTTTATATTTTCCCAAATCATTAACTAGGTAGGGAGCCATAAATAGCAACGCATAGGCCTAATGATGCCTGTGTTTAGGGGTCATTGTGCAGCCCTGTATGTGTGTTACATATGTACATGTACGTGTATGTATTTTTACTACATAGTTCATTATAACTAATGACCAACGGGAAGAATCCTAATGAAACCAAATGATCATCGGTGGCTTAAAATAAATACTTCGACATCTGGGTGGCGTTTATTATTTTCAGAATTTTGTTTTTCAGTATTCATACATGTACATGTACATACACATATGATAACATGTTCTATGCGCTGTGCACTCTAATTTTTTCTTTGAATAAATTTGAATCCCATTTTATTTTCCATACAATCAATATTTTTTACTCTCTTCCCCTGTCATTCATCCTTTAAGCTTATATTTTTATTGTAGTTCACCAGATCATGTCCAAATACATGTATTAAAAAAGGCGATTTTTAGGGTACAAGTTACTCGGACTAGTAGTTCTCACACTCACACAAAAATTTACCGTGAACCAGAGTTATTTGCTTGGCATGACTCTGTACATGAAATTTATTCCAAGAATATACATGTATGTGTTTTTTGACTGTTTGACAGTCTGGGACCTGTTTGCTTTGGAGCACTTGTTGCTTTGAGGGCCATTAGGAGCTCAGTATTTGGTTTTCCAACCTCCTTGAGTCTTACAAATTCCTGGCGTGTTTGTCTCTTGCGCCAACCCCAGTAATGGCGCACAAATCCACCTTTTGTTTTTTTAATGCGGGTCATGCTTGTGGGAAAACTCAAAAGTGACATTACCTGCAGTGAGATCCCCCTATTCAGAAATTGCATTTAGGGTCAACATGGGTGTGGCTTTGTGGGGCCAGTTGAAAAAAAAGGAAGTGTGTACAATAGGCCTACAGGACCATACATACATGTATATGTACAGTATCTAGGCTAAATATACTGTTGTGGATAAGGCTGTAACATGTTAAAAAGATATATGTTACAAGTAGGCCTACAGAATCTGAATAAAGTAACCAACTTTGGCTTTTGTTTTGGCTTTGACTGCAATAATGTGTACATTATGTAGGCCTAGATTCAGTACACTCTATATGAATACATACATGTACTCCCTTGACTTTTCAGGAGCAAGTGACTAGCTACCAAAATAGTTGCGCTTTTTGGTATACATGTGTGAACGTGCCTATTGTCATGGCAATGCTAAGCAGCATCTAGACTGTTGAATCACAATCAGTGCTCAGGGATTGATGATTTGAATTGAAAACAAAATGTAGACAAAATTGTGAATATTTTATTCTCTCAATGAAAGGAGGAACACATTGCAGGAAATCCTTCCCGTACTGTTTATGAATGGAATTTCCAAATAACATCAATATTCATGAATATATTAGGAGGAGAAGTTCTTGTAATAAAAATGGACATTTTTACGTTCAATTCTGATGTACAGCCTTAAATGTTAAAACCTTTGTTCCAACCATTTTTGTTTGAAGTAGACATCCTCAATTACAAGGCATACAGTACATGAAATTTTTTAAAGTCTATAGACCTATAGATTGTACAGCGTTGACCTTACCCTACATGTACATGGACATGTACACTGAGTGGATTGTACCCCTACTGTACCATGTAGGTAAATATTCGTATTTAAACATTAGCAAAACATATACAGTAGGACTTTATACAGAAAAAGGTTATCAAAATAAAACAGTACATATTCTCCTCTACACGCCTGATGCAACTTACAAGTTACAAGATAAATTTCTGTGATTGGATATTTCAGATTGACATTCTGTGATGAATAGGCCTATACAGTGTGTGTATTTAAATACATGTGTATAATTCATAAAATTTGGAATTGAACCATTGTAAGAGAAATTGACTCATTACAGCAATGAGAATCTATAGAGCACACGTGTGTGGCATCACATTATAAACCTGTACGCCTGCAACAGACTGTGTGCTAAGGTAAATTGAACTGCAGTACAGCAGGGCTCTTTTTCATGGCTTTGCTTTAAAATAAAGGTTTAGGTATTGGCAAAGGTCACAGAACGGCACACTAGTCACACTTTGTCTGATCAAACACGTACATAACATAACACACCTGTGAAAATTTTTGTTCAATTGGACATCTGAGTCACGAGAAAATAGCGAAAAACCGACTCGATTTTTCTTTTTATAAAACATAAAGAATGGTTTTGATCTTACCCCGAGATCAAAACTGTTTTCGGTCTTTGTTTTACTAATTTCTGGATAAATACACATGTGTACACCATTTCAGGTGGAAATATTTTAACAGTATAATGTTTCTACCAGCACTACATGTGTATCTTCATACCCTGAAAGTTGTATGTAAATCTGTGAACATTCTTGTTTGGGTATGTTACCAATCCTGTACTGTACCTTGAATGCAAAATTCTGTGCTTTCGATCCTCATTATTTGCTCTACAAATTTCTATGGTCGCTGAGTATGAAGCAAGAAATCCTTAGCAACACAAATTACCAAGAGACATTGTATGCGCCCGACAAAATCTTTAACAAAGTCCTCCTTAGAGGTAGTATCATACCTTTATTGGTAGCATACCGAAACAGATCATCTTTAAAATAAAAAAATTAAAAAATACTGTGGGAATTTTTCACTGTTTTCTAAGTGGGCACCGTATGGGACCAGAAATTTTGCAGATGACTGTTGCTGTAGGCCTATCCTTCTTGATATTTTTGCTCATCTGACAATAAACCAAAGTATGATATATTACTTTTAATCAATGATCTCATTAAAAGCAATGAAATTAACTTCTGTTTCCGTAAGCTTTGATTCTACACTGACAGTTAGCAAAGCCATAAAATTGGGCCCAGATCTTTTGTTTGCTGGTTTTGTTGGGTCAAGGCTTACTGGCTGAAATTTCATCTTTTCCTCCAAACTCAGTCTTTCATCTCCATCATCTAAAAGTTCAACAAATTACCTGTTTGTTGTACATGGTGCATATCATGTACTACTACCTGGGTATTTATTTTTTTGAAACTCCATCCTTTTTTCAATCAGAGCTTTAGGCCTATTAAACAGCCTCCTATTAAAGAGCCTCAGCCTCTATTCCTGTTGAGTATTCTGGCATACTGTATATTTGTGTACATGTACCTGGATACATTTTAAATGTTGTACAATTGAACCTGTACATTTGTTAAAAAGAAAATAATGATAGGCCTACCTGTATTCAATGACGCCAAAGCCTTTAAGAAGCTACATGTACAATCCACAGGGATGTGATTTTTCAGGAGAAATCCTGATTTGGGGTTTTTGGAGGCCAATTTCATGGAGCTGCTAGCACAAAAATTTGCTTAGCACATAAATGTCTTGCCCAATAAAACAAAATTTTATTTGATATTTTGATGGTCAGCATTGTCAGTGAACAACAGCAAAAGAACAATTACAAACTTGTGATGCACAACACATGGAAATTTGGTTGTTTACCCTTTTTTTTAAGACAGAAATGTCATACAAATTTTTGTGCTACATGTAAGCAGCACCATGAAATTGGCCCCAGGGCAAAAGTAACTGATTTCCAGTATTTTTTACTATGTTTTCAAGATTTTCTATCAGTCGCATCCCCGAATCCAAGTCAACGATTTGACAAATAGGGCCATGGACCACATAAATGTACGATGCATTTTATTATCATTTATTTCTGGTAATGAAACCAAGGATTCCTCAAAAGTGTCCTAGGCACTGTAGCTGGAAAGCCTGATGAAACCTTTTTATGGAATGATGATGAGAAGAAGATACAGTTTTTAGAGGTGGGAGGAAAACGGTACCCCAGAGTAATATTCTGGGTACTAAAAAGTAAAATCCCACAGAATCGGGTAGGGACTGAAAACCCAATCAACTTGTGGACCGAGGTGAAAGGCGATGAGAGAACCGCTACGCCAACCTGACTCTCGTATACACATTGTACATGGACTGAAGAAAGGTAATTAGGTCCCTATGCATGGACAAGGACATGTACAAGGATTGATTACCCCTTCTTGGATGTAAATTATTTATTCCGTTTCTTCTGCCCTGATGTGTACCTCTCAGACCCTTCCCTTCCCTTCCCTTCCCTTCCATTCCCATCCACCCCAGTCCCTAAACAGCAGCAATCATGAGACAGTTTTATACTCAGGATTAGATGGTTGACCTGATCACATTCACATCCATGCAGGTTTGCATCCTAGATCATCTGTGATGGTTTATCCATGAATGCACAGTGTCAATGTGCAGTCTATTGTCCTCATTCCTGACACCCAAGTGTGTGCAAATAATTGCCAGTTAACCTGTTGTGCTTGTCTGATTGACTTAATACACAGCCACAATTATACCAACATGAGCTCTCTAGTGCATGCTAGTATGTCTGTCCCTGTCCATAGGGTAATACATAATGGCAGTGTACATGATGGCAGTGTAGTACTGTAATGCTGGCTTTGTCTTGTCAATGCAAAGTGATCAATACTGACTCAAAGCGGCTTATGTAATGTTGTCAACCCTTGTCTAAGCCAGGCAGTTGTATGTTGCATTGCTTGTCAATCTATGATCCTATGGGATCAGAACCGCTGAAGCGATAGCCATGTCAACCTAGGAGCTTTCATGCTGATTGAATTAACCATTTAAGAAGAGAGCGAGAAAAGCTTATCGGAACAATAAAAGGCAATCAGGTATTCCTGGAATTGCCTCTTACCTGTCCATCATTACTTAATATCCAGTTAGATATTTAAGACGAATTTAACTGAAAACTAATTTTTTTTATGGACCTACATGTATTTTGTCCATGATGTACATATGTACAGTAGGCCATAATTGCTTTTGAAGTGCCCCTTTCAAACAATGTTTACTGAAAACACTGAGTCGCTGACCCTGTTCTAGAATTGACATGTATGTTTTCTTAAATGAATGAACGTGCATTATTGCCAAACTCATCGTTGTGACTTTCAGTCTAATTGAAACTTTGGTACATAGTCCAAAACAATGCAGTAGAATGAGCAACGAAGACCAGAATGTTGAAAGTTGTGTTTGCAGAAGGTTCCTATTCAGTGTACAGTTAGTACTGCAGTGGCCTCAAATAATTACAGTTGCCTCAACTATTATTCAAATTAACACATTTGTATGTACTGTATATCGCCAATTTGGTTAAATGTAACTTTAAAAACTAAAAGGCACAGTACAGGATTGGTAGGCCTATAACATACCCAAACAGAAATGTTCACAGACATGTACGTATAACTTTCAGGGTATGAAGATGGTGCTGTAGACAAATTTCCACCTGAAATGGTGTATTTATCCAGAAATTACTCAAATTAGTGAAACAGGTACAAAAAACATTTTTGATCTCGGCATCAAAATTTATTTTATATATATCTAATAAGAAAAATTTAGTCGGGTTTTTGCTACTTTCTTGTGACTAAGATGTCCAATTGAGCTCAAATTTTTATCAGGTTTATTCCCATTGGCCTTGCCCTCACCAAACATGCCAAACATTATTTCCAGCCCTGCATTTCATGTACATGCTGGATCAGACAAAGCGTAAGTGCTGTTCTGTGACATTTACCAATCATGTATTAATATAGTTATTTTTTATTTGGTACATGTCCTCTCTCAACACAAATTGAAATCCATGGAACAGATTTCTACTTTAAAGGTAGTATCATACCTTTGTAGTACAGGGCAAGCGAAACAGACATCTTCACAGATTTACCTAAAACTTACAGGGTATAAAGATGGTGCTGGTAGAAACATACCGTTAAAATGTCTCTGCCTGAAATACTGTATTTATCCAGAAAAGAGTCAAACCAGTGACCAAAATAATTTTTGATCTTTTAAAGATCAAAAATAAAAGAGAAAAGACTTAAGAAATACTGTGGCCTTTTTTCACTGTTTTCTCAAAAAGTGGGCACCGCATGGGACTGAAATTTTCACAGATGACTGTTACTGTATCTTCCTTGATATTTTTGCCCATGAATCTGCATTTCTTTTACAAAAACCAAAGTATGATATTACATAATTAACTTTAAGTTTGCATACATCTGTCATTAGGATTAACTGCACCGAATAATGACACTTGGCTGACGCTCGATCTGCTAATTTTGCAGTGCAAAATGAAAATTGAAAAAAAAAAATTTAAATTACATTGTTGAACAGAAATAGGGGTGGCCTTTCCCCATGTGAGAGAGTAATTATTTACAGTGTACATTGCCATCAAATTTCAATTAAAATGCATGATAAAAAAAGCAACATTCTTATTGAAAACATGTACAATGTATAACACAACTCACTGAGCACAGGCAATCAAAATGTGATTCTTTTCTCCGTAATGTGCACGAAAGTACAAACACCTTTAAAAAAACACATTAAAAACGAGGTATATGTATTGACCATTGAGTCAACATGTAGATTCAGACATTGCTGATTATTAATTCATTATGCAGATCTTTCCACTATACAAGGGTGTTCCTTTGAGTACTTATAATGTATAATGTATGAAACCAATGACAACATAATGCCCTCTTGTCCATTGCTAGGAGGTAAAGTGGAGTTCGGCATATTTGTAGAGTGACAGAATCATGTCAATTATTCAGAGATGTGTTCAAGTGTTGCATGGCTGCATCATCAACCGCATACAAAAAAAGCATCCTCAAAGCAGAATGTATTTAGAGATTTTGTCTGGCATACCGAACAAGGAAGTTATTTGATGATTTCTGTGTTGTTGTTTTTTATTGTCACATAAATTTGTAATGGAGTTAGGAGGGCCTGATGTTTCCATCCTAGCAGGATCTGTCTCATCTTTCTTGGCCCTCCTACATTTTGTGCCTCCTAGCATTTTATAAATGATTTCACATCATCATTTTGGTCGATGGAACAGTTTGCAGCTTTAAATTTGTAATGAGCTTTGAATACATCTAAAGTTATTTTTCATTGGCTGTCCTTTTGCTTTTTCATTGCATATATGCAATAGGCCTACAGTTTGCAATGTTTTGCTTAAGAACTCTGTATTAAAATATGTACGTATTCAGTATTCTGGGGGTCGCAGGCTCGCACGTTCAAACCCTGCTCCAGTAAATTTTTCTTTGTTCACATTTTAGTTACTTTAAATTGTTTAAAACAAATTGTTTTGTGAGCAAACAGACTTTGCAAGAATATGTATCAAAAGTGTAGAAATATTAAGCAAACAAGTTGGTGATGATTTTATTTTGGTGTGCATCATCATAGCAGTTTAGCTAATGGCTAATCTCCAATAAAAAGCATCCCTGATCATCAGTCATGTCAGTGCTCCTCTTAAATTCTGTCCCATTTTGTTCTTTGGCAGGTTAATGAATTTCCTGAATTTCTCAGCGGGGAGGATCGGGCCAACTCGCAGCACATCTGTGTCAAGTACAAGGCCATGGTGCCAGTGGCTGTCCGAGGCAAGAAGAATCTCTTGAATCTCCTCAAACAGGACAAGAAGGCTGGAGCGGATGGCGATCAGGTCAAGAGCGGCACCAGCAGTGGAGCCAGCTCTCCAAGTCTACGGCTGACCACTCCAAAGGGAGAAATCGGAGATTTGGATGAGTTGAGTGGTAGTGCAAATGGCGAGAGGCACAAGAATGGGAGTGCAGCCCGCCTGAGACTTAACCGCAGCTTTGACGAGTCGGACTTGAGAGCCTTGCATCGCATGATGGACGTCGACGGGGAGGAGAGTGACAGTGACCGACTGTCCCTGTCGCTGCCAACCAGCGAACTGAAGAAGATGTCGATGACAGCAAGGACCGCATCGCCAAGTACTTCGGAGAGCAGTTCGGACCAAATGCGCAGGTCCTCGACCTCTTCAAGAACTTCACTGGAAGATGCTGAAGAGACGTGCCGGCCTCTTCCCAAGAGGCCTTCCACCAACCCCGGAGAATCGGTCAGGAACATCGACGACCCAGACACCCTCAGCACAAATCTGGCCTCAACTCTAGCCCTGCCCGATCAAAGTTCAAAGAAGAACCCTCTCACAGGGCCTCACCGAACCCTCCCCTCGCCTGACACCTCAACAGACAAGAGAAAATCTGAGCCATTCCAGTTTCCCTCGTCCCTCACCAAGAGCAAGAATGTGGAGGGGACTATTGCATCCACCGTGAAAGACAAGAACGGCAACGTGAGGGAGAGACAGGTATTCATGAAGTCCAAAAGTCTGGACTCTGGATCGACAAGGAGTGGAAGCAGCTTGGGTGATGAAGCTGAGCCAGAGGAGGAGAGGAAGGAGGAAGTTGTAGAGGAGCTTCATCTGTACTTGCTGTCTCTCTCATCACCTTTCCTAATGCACCTTAGAAGCTCCTGGAATAACTACATCGTTGTAAGTGTCGAAAACAACTGTCATCTTGCGTATTGGTGTTAACCTGATTAGGGGGCATTATAGAAATAAAACCTGCAAAATCAGAGCAAGGCCAATTTCAGTATTTCACTGAGCTTTTAAGCACAAACTATGCAAAATATCAAAGGTTTGCCATTGAAAAATGCACGGCAGTCAATAATTCAATATAATATAAATTTGTTGCTCATGCCTAGTACCGAGATCTCTTTCATTTGGTTTGAAAATGACATGGGTATGTCCATAAATAAGGGGTCCAATGGGGTTATCCAGCACTGAACATTTTCATTGCCATTTCTTGGCCAACTGGAGAAATATTTTTTATGAAGCAAATGGTCATTTAGTAGTCCAGGATTAAGGCTTTTTTATGTTGTGTGGTGATATTTTAATCCCCTTGATTTTGCAAGTGATGATCCAATAAAGTCTTCGTGTCCCTCATGTTTTTGGGGTTCAGCCTGTGACATTGAAATATGTATATTTAAAATAGTGTATGTTAACAAAGCAAAACTATTCTGATTCATTATTTTCAATTGGGATGAAAATATAAAGGCAGAAGTATAATCTTACAAATTTCCAACATTAACACTTGAACCAACTCCTCACATCAACCTTTTCAAAAGTACCTTGCCGACGTTACTTTTTCGTGTCCCGCTAGTAACGTTGGTTTTCTCATTTTATAACACCGTTCTGAATGATATCGTGACAAGCCTGGCCGTTTCAATCTTATTCAGCTAGAAACATACCTAGAGTTGTTCCCAAAATTACTGATTTAGCACTGCTAAGCAACACCGAACGTGAATTGCAAAGCTTTTTGTTAATCGGCGTGATTTTAGTGTCCCACGCCTGACCGTTGCGTCGGCCAAGTTCGGTAGCTCGTAATTTGCACGAAACATCCCATATTTTTATGAATGAAAATCACGTGATAAGCTGTACCCGATCGAGCCATGGAAACGTGCACAAAACGTCTCTGCAGGCAGCCATCTTTTAACTGCAGCGTGTGGAAGATCTTCGTGTCCCACATAAAGTCACAGTTTCGTTGGTTATTTTCGTTACGTCAGCTGTATCAATTCACACCGAGAAGAAAATGTAAGTGTATTTTGATTGTTTTTGGGTTTTAATTGTAAATTTACTGTGAAAAGAAGAATATTGAGACGAAAATGTTGGGTTGTTTCCGAGAAGATGAACCACTACGATAAAGTACGAGGGTATACACGTTAGCGGGGACGCTAAACAGTATGGGGTCCCACGTTGCGTTGTACATGTGTCGATCTCTGACATGGCACTGTGAGCATTGTTTTTTCAGTTCGGGTGGCAAAATGTCTTCAATTTGTTTTCATCTCTGTGAAAGCGTTCTTTTGTATTGTAATTTTGCCTTCATTTTTACGAAATGGGCACCATGTTTTTATATGTCGGACTCCATGGTCAGACCACGGTCAGACGTATCGTTTGCGTACACGGACCCGAAACAGTTTCGCATCCACCGTTGCGTCGTCCCGCCGTGTCCATGGGATCGAAAGTGTTAGCTTTTCCCCAATTGTTGCATGTGTGATATCCCACATATTTACAATTTTAGAGCTTAAATACAAATTTCTGCTTATTTATTGCAAAATTAGCAACAAATGAGGCTATACTTTTGACAAACGGCCCTGATTTCTGAAATTGTTTTGACCGACGAAACTGGGACGCCATGACTATTGTTGTGGACTGTTCCATTATATACACGGGGTAGTTCGAATAGGGCGATTGAACTATAATGAAAACAAGTGTTTGCATACGCATATATGATTTCAAAAAGTTATGTAAAGGATTTGATAAATTAATATCCAATTATTTGTAGGTAAAATATTATTATAATTGAATAAAATAAACATTATCTTAAATTTCTTATCGCTAATTGTTCTCATGATAATCGAGCTAGCCCCTATTTTAGCAATGGATGAGTCCTTTCCGGTAGGCTTGGCACTTTTGACTGCAGTAGCCCAAACCAACTTTTGTCCATTTTTTTTTTACATTATATTTTATTATTTTTATTATTTTAATACATATGATACTGATCAGTATAAAATAACAAAAGTTCTAGTTTCCTGACCAACCCTTTTTTTTTTTGGTGGGGGGGGGGGAACCTGTGGGAAAAAAAAATTAAACTGGAAAAAAAGACTGCACTTGCTCTGATTTTGGGGGAGGAGTATGTAGGCAAACATGTGGTCTCAGAAATCGTTAATATTAGCATAAGGTTTTTGGGAGAGCGGTAGAAACTGCTTTACTGGCTGATGGCAATTTTAGCCTTCATAATAATTAAGTTTTTGTGTGAAATTATTGCAAGTTTAATTTTTGATTTTTTTTTCTCCACCTTTCCCCTTCTAGATAATTCAGAGTTCATTGAGGAATTTCCCCATCTTAATTTGGACTTGTGATGTATGCGTCATGGCCCCACCACCATTTCGATTAAAGGTTCGTGTCAGTAAACGAATTGCCCAGAAAAAAAAAAAAAAAACTGTAATTACTACTCTACCAGCACAAGAAAAACAAAATCCAACAGAACGAAAACAAGAAAGTCGGCGGCAAAAACTAAGAGAAAAAAATCCAGAGAAGTATGAAGGAGTCAAGGAAAGAGACAGAATTCGCAGCCAACTGTATAGACTTGAAATGACGGAAGAAAACAGACTGAATAGCAATCGTCTGGCTGCCATTAGACAAAAGCGGTACAGACAAAACAAGAAGGCAAAGGAGGAAGCACTAAGGAAAAAAGCTAAGAAAGTTGAGAATAAACGTAAAACAAGGAGCGAACAAGCACAGAAGGAGTTAATGAAGAAAAGAGAAAGAGAGAGAAAGCGCAAATACAGACAAGGTCAAACACCAGAGCAACATGAGGAGCATAAAAGAAAAAGAAGACAGGCGTATGCTGAAAAGATTGGAAAAGAACAGCAACAGCGTCAAGATAGAGAGAGAGAGAAACTACGTATAGAGCTTGAGAGAGAGAGACAGCATATGGAGCAACAAAATGTGGCTATTCCAGCCACACCTGATGATGAATCTCTGCCCATGATGCCGTCTACTTCAGTAGCAAGAAGAAAGCGGTACTCAAGATTGAAGAAACATTTACCGTCACATGGTACTCATTTTGCTGAGGTTGTGAACTGTATGTTAAATACATCATCACCTCAAAAGGTTGCAGCACTAAAGCGAGCTGGCCTGAAAGGTGCAGCTGACAACAAACGACGATCTCTAGAGGCAGAACTTGTTAACATCGTCTCCAAAGAAGCAAAAAAGAAGCACGGGAGGAAATATGTAACTGCTGCCCTGAGATCTCTGAAGAGAGCACGATTACAGAGATATGCCAGTAAGCATCTAGGCATCAATAGAAAAGCGATAAACAAAGCTCAAAAGAAAAAACAAGGGAGGAAGCCTGTCGCCATGGAAACCATCAATTTGGTCAAAAACTTCTTCGAGTCAATGGCACAACCATTACCAGACAAGAAGTTGGTGTCAAAAAGAACCGGAAAGCCTCGGATGGTTCTAACGCGGCCTATAGGTGCACTTCATGAAGTATTCAAGAAAGTAAATCCTCATGTGAAGATTGGAAAGTCAGTATTTGTCAAACTCCGTCCAAAACATGTAAAGCCGCAAAGACTGGCAAAATACTCTGGGTGTTTGTGTGAACAGTGTGAGAACATAAGACTAAAGATAGTGGTCTTGGATCAGAGACTTCAAGCAGATGGCCATGAACAACTGAAGCTAAAAGATGCCAAAAGTACTGTCAACATGACACTATGTAGCAAGGCCGAGGAAGAACCGTTCCACCAGTTAAGCTGTATCAAACGCAACTGCCAGCAATGTGGTATGCAGAAGTTTGACAACCACTTTGTCACACTGACAGCAGCAGAAAAGGCGCAGACAATTATATGGCGAAAATGGGATAGCGTAGCAACCGAGTTGAAAGCTGCTAAAAAAACCGTGAAGCGGAAGACCCTGGTGACCAAGGAAGGAACTGTTGGGAAGCTATTGGAGGAGATACACAAGGAAGTTGCATCCCATGCCCTTCATCTGTTCACCTGGCATTGGCAGGCCAAGCAGTTCCAACACATTAAGAACAACCTTCCCAAGAATTGGGTTTTGAATGTCTGGGACTTCGCTGAAAACTACACGTGCTTTGAACAAAATGAAGCACAGTCTGCATACTGGACAAGAAACCAAGTGACAATTCACCCAACAGTCAACTACTACAACTGTGAAAGTCAGGGCTGTACTGAAACCGTTTGCGAGTCTGTAGTATTTATATCATCTGATAACAAGCACGATTTTAATGCAGTACATACATACATGGATGTTCTAACATCGCACCTCCACTGTCGGAGAAACATAAAAATACAGAAAATGGTGCGGTTTTCCGACGGTTGTGCTGCACAAGTCAAGAGGCCCTCTAGCAGATGTAGCCCATTCAATCGTCGACTACAACTTCACAACAAACCATAATTTCTTCGGGTCAAGACATGGCAAAGGGGCATCAGATGGGGAGTCTGCCGTGGTGAAAAGCCAAGCCTCCATGGCAGTGAAGAGCAGCACAGCTATCATTTCGAATGCCAAAGATTTATTTGACTTTTGTACATCAAATCTAGAGCGGGATACTACTGATACTTCAATGTGCACACACTTCAGGCGATACTTCTACTACATCGATGATGATGATGTCAAACGTGATAGAGAAAGATGCGACATCAAAACAGTACCTGGAACAAGATCCCTACATAGCGTCATATCCACTGACGACGTAGGGGATACTATCACAACAAGGAAATTCAGCTGTTTCTGCGAGGCCTGCTTGACCAACAGTGGAAGATGCAAAAACATTGACTTTGTTGGCGACTGGAAAGTTCAACAGCTAATCTACCAATCCAGAGAAGGTATGAACATTGCTCTTAGTTCTTTTGAATGTCTCCTATGTGTTTGTGGAATGAAAGACAGCAATCTTCTCGGTTCACACTTAGCTGTAGATTGAGGTGTACAAAGCAAAAAGATGAATCCAGACAAAAAATACACACACACAAATTTAACATCACTTTCAATTTTTAACACAATAGATGATGAAAAAGCAGAAGCTAGTGACCAGCCCGATGATGATGCTGATGACCATTGTGAAGATGATGACAGTAAAAAGACCAGTTACGCAGGTCTGAGCAAGCCAGGAACGTCTGAAAATGCAGGGTAAGAAAAATGTTCTAAATGTCTCGGCCACAAAGCTAGTTTATATTCTTGTTTTAAAAAAATGCAGGGATTCAATTGCAATGAGATAAATCATTGAGGCGAGTGGAACTACTTTTGCAGTATATGGTGAGAATGAACATTTAAAGTAAATTCACAAGAACCAGTGTTGCTAGACTAAAAAAATGTTTAAATATGACAAGACTCAGATTCTTGCACTCTACAATGAATAATTTTTCCTTATAATTTTTGTTCGACAGGCTTTCAGGAATAACCACAGGTTCATATGTTGCTGTGCAGTTCCAACCAGTTAATGGAAGAAACAGACCCACTGGACAACTTCATGTATATGTTGCATCGGTAAGTACATAGTCATTACACTTCAATTCAATTGTTTATTCATCACAACCAGCGTGAAGTTTGCTTTCTTGTTCTGCACCTTACAAAAATAAAACATACATTTAATAAAAATATTAATTTTATTGTTTTATTGTTGTTGTTGTTTTCAGGTTTTAGAAGACCTTGACAACCACAGCTACAGAGTGAGTTTCATGAAACGAAACAAGACGGGACTGTACATTTGGCCAGAGATACTAGACATCAGTGTGCACCCAAAATCAGACTTTGTAGGGTTACTCTCACAGCCAGATGTTGGAGATAGACGCACACTTGCTTTCAGATTTCCCGAAGGTGAGCTGGAGGACTTGGCACAGGAAGTCAACGGGTGTTTAAAATAACTCACCTTTGCTGCATGCTGATAAAACAATAGGCAATATGTACATCTGTTTTATAAGCACACAAAAACTGGCCCGTGTTAAGTCATTGTAACTGCATATCCTCTGAGAAAAATAGCATCAGAGTTAAGAGTACGAAATTTCCAACAATGAGTGGCATGTTGACATGGAATCTGTAGGAACTGCACAAACACCACTGTGCTAAATGGTATAGTAAAACAACTTAATGAAGGTTTTGGATGTGATGATGTAAGATGATGTGAAGATGGACTGAACAATTAAACAGTGTCTGGAAGCGACATGGTCAACTCTTTTAAACTCAGTAAGGTTTAATTGAAAATGAACAAATTTGGATGATTTGGTGATGACTAAATGAGCAAAATGGTAAAAAAACAACACGTGAGTAAGGTTTGAAAATGATAAAATGAGCATGTTAAACAGTCTGAAATTGTTCAACACTTAAAGATAGGATTGAAGACTGGAGTGCACTTTTTGAATGACCTTTTACTTAAGGAAAACTGGCACATAACATTCATGGTTCGTGATACAATTTGGGGATGTTTGGCAGTTTGGTGATAAGAGTTTAAAGTTAAATGTTAAAAATGTTGAATTAGTGAAGTTTTCACAAAAGTTGGTTGAATAAATTCAATTTTGTAAAATGTTAGTAACAAGAACATTGTGATTTCTCAATGAACTTTTCCTGTCCATCAGTCCAGCCTGATTCATGTAAAATACTGGTGATCTGTGTAACAGTCTTTGGATGGGACTGCTACCTCTTCACAAAACTGAACAAAGTGAAAAAATATGCACATAATTATGGTCAAATACTGTGACACAAATTACATACTGGAACGTTATGCAGTTTTGATATTTCTTTTATGCATTGGTGTCCCAGTTGCACGCGACATATCAGTTAAGTCCTGATTATGAACATGTTTAATAAGTGTTGGATTATATTATTACATGTACATGTACAGTATGTGTACACATAAGGTTAAAACTTGGGGTAGAGTGAATAAATGTAAGATATAGGTCTACAACTGAGTGTAGTTGGCAGACCTTAATAACGATGGTTAAATTGGTACATCTCATAGGTAAATTGTTCACATTGTAATTCTATACTGCTATTAGAGTTTATTGACATTTGTTAGACTACACAACAAACAGTTGTAATAATTTTCATCAACAGTTTAAATAATCTGTACTACTATCAACTTATTTTTGTTCCTAATTGGTCTGTAACATGCAGTACACAAAACCTGTTGCGCATAACTGGGACACCAAACATTTTGGTGTCCCAGTTACACGCGTCATCATGTGTTTCAGTGTTCACCACATAAAAATAGATTGTATTGACACAACAACTCTACACTTGTAGGATTATATAATTATAAGTGTTAAAGCAAAGCATGAGAAAATGCTTGAAATTCATATGTTGGTGCTTTGTACACTTTTGTAGTATTTGTTGGTAATAAATATTGAAATATTGTGAATTTTGGTCACCCACTTATTTTTATAGAGTGTTCTTATTTCAAAAGTCCAGTCTTTTATGCTTAAGACCTTATTTATGATTCATTATAATCAGAAACTTATTTAAAAAATCATCACCAAAGTAACACAGCCTACAGGCTTATCAGATTTTGGATGGGTATTGCTTATGACTTTGGTGTCCCAGTTATGTTGGTCATTTTTCTTGGTGGGTATGAATTGTGTCCTATGACTTTTCTCAGTGTACCCGCAAAACTTGACCACATTTATTTTGTGACATAGTATAGGTAATGCTTTATCCAAAACCATACTCATAAATCATTTTGAATCATTTTGAAATTTTGACCCTTTGTCACACTATTGGACCCCTTATTAATGGACATACCCACATGGACATTTAGTTGGTAACCTTTTGCCCAACAAGCATGATATTGGCAAGACATGTGGTGGTTTTGTCATTTTTGTATTATTTTATTTGTTAATTATATTTTCTGGGGGAGGGGTTGCAAAATGTGCCCACAATACATGTATTAATAATAAAAATAAACTATCTGATGTTTTCAAAGACCGAAAGAAAGGTCATTTAACCTTTTATTTCACCATGAAATAAAACCTCAATCATCAATTTATCAGATATAAATACAAAGTACTGTACTAACATTGTAGTGAGGCATCACAGTTTGCTGTTTTGACAACCTATTGTGTCTCCGTGTAAATATTTTTGCATAGCTTTTCAGCCTGGTCTGTGAATCAGTACAATGGGTCCAGTGCAGTAAGCCATACAGTAGCTTGGGACGGCATTTCTTTGTCTACCGCCTACTACATTACCTGTGAATCTTCACGAAATGAGGCTTGATGCTAGGCTTGAGATTTATTTTGCTACAACCATTTTGTGTCCTATAAATGAAATGAAGGGCTTGCGATGCATATCGAAGCTGGCTAGGATTTCACCAAACACTAAGATTAATCTTTTAAAGATGAGTTGTCAGTATCAAACGTAGTGATTCATATTGTGGCATCACACGTTGCTTAGCAATTACGATGAATTCACTCCTAATGTACACGTGTAAGATCAATCTTTTTTTAGTGCTTTGTGAAATCAGCCCCTGGATCCTTTCTTCGGCTTTGTCATGTGGCCCAATCTCTTCGTAATCGTTTTGTGAGCCTCAAATGGCGGAAGCGAAATAAGTCCCAAGCCTAGCCTCAAACTTGTCTGGTTTCGTAAAGTGTTTCAGGTGACTGATTTTCAGTTGTTGATAACAGGTTGGCATGTATTGGTTCCTAGGCTAATGGAGCTCTGCATTCATTGTCCATTACAGACCTGGGGCTGGATTTCACAAAGCACTAACATTAATCTTAAGATAGTTGTCTGTACCACCATAGTGATTTGTATTGTGACATCACACGTTACTTAGTGCTCAATTAAGATTCAAGCTTAAAGGGTCTATACAATAGGAATATTATGGCTTGAACATGTGCCAAAAATAAATTGTTACATGGGCCTTTGATTTTACCCACTTCCTCACACTGTTTCAGGGTTAACAACATGTTGTTTTGTTTGTATGCTAATAGAATTTCCATATTCATTAGCAAAACTGTGATGTCATCTGTGTAACTGAGAGCAGTAATCCAATTGCTTTGTGCATAACAAGTTGGGGTTGTTTTATAGGTTTTCTAACAAACCTTTTCCCTCTCAATGGGTTTCATTGTGCTGAATATGTTCCTTTCACTCATCTGCTGGTGTAATTTTTTTGACCAACCATTTCTGTGGGTCATGTTTGTCTCTTCATTTGTTTATGTTTTTTTTCATTATATTTTGGCTGTTGGTTCCCTACATGAGTATACATGAAAATCCCCCATTTTGCAAAGCCATTCAAAAGAAAACCAAAATCCTGGTTTGAAACCAAAATAAGACTTGCCATATCTGTCAGTATTATTCTCTGTATGAAGGCAATAAAATAACTGAAAAAAGCACTGGAGGAACCCTTTAAGATCAATATTATTGCTTTGTGAAATCAGCCCCAGTCAGAGTGCTCTTCAAGCTGCCCAATGCTGCAACACGTTCTTCTGAACTGAATTTAACTTGTGCTGTGCAATATGTGAAGGTTAATAGCCAAATAAACAACAAAGATTTTTAAGGACACATTCACTGTAAATGTTATTTTTGTAGAGGTACCAGGCTCTACACAAAACATCTCTTGAGCCAAGATTAGATTTAGAAAAAAATAGATTTGGGGTTAAAGGGATTGAAATTTACTGCCAAAATGAAGTGACATTTAATTTGTTAATTACATGTAACTCTATCTGTCTATTACTACCTCTATGGTGTAACAGAGAGCGACGCTATTGATTGACCCTAAGACGGCCATACGGATGGGAACTGTCAAGCACAGCAGCAAGCAACGACTACCATCAAGGTAAGCTTCTTAACCTACATGTAACAAGGACAACATCCAACCTGGGGCCCATTTCACGGCCCTGCTTAGCACAAAAATCTGCTAACCATAAAATTCTGTCTTGATATAAACAGAATTAGGTCTATGGAATGGACTTCCCAAACATATCCAGACATCTAAGACCCTCAACGAATTCAAGAACAAACTGAAAACACACCTGATGAGAATTGCATTCTAGATTTATTGTACTTTCTTTTGTTACTGTTAGCACCTTGAGCACCCTTGGGTGGATATGTTGCGCATTATAAATGTCTTTATTATTATTATTATTAACAACCAAATTTCCTTATGTGTCACTTTTGAATGTTCTTTGACTGCTGTTCGCTGACCATGAATATAAAATGGGTTTCTTGGATTGATTTATTGACCAAGACATTTTGTGCTAAGCAATTTGTTTGTGCTTACAAAACACTGAGCTCCATGAAATTGGCCCCAGGCCAAGAGTCCGAAGGATGCCAGTTGGCATTGTATTTAAATGATTTCTTTTTGTTTGAAAATGTACTTATAAACACCCGAATATGCACTCTTACTGAGCGCACACCCCTTTAAGGGTTTAACAATTTTCCAGATCATTATATTTTGGATAAACCTTAGGCCTATATTTTTGTGTATGCCTAATTACACGTACGCAAAATACGATCTACCACTGAAGTGTGCTGTCAGGCCTACAGCTGCTCTGTGTATCTTAAAAATTGCAGATTACTCACCCTCCAAATTGATTGTTGGAGAGTTCTCAAGATTGAAAAACATATAATTCCCATATTTCTGTAACTTCATTTTTTTTTGTACATGTACGTGATTTCAAATTATGCATTGATTTGAAAAGCCTGTCAAATACGGTCACTTGATAGTGCGTCCACGGTGGGAAATCTGATGCCAGTCGTGATGAAACATTCATATTCCCGCAGTGATGTTTGTACACATTATGTACATTCACACAACACTACTGTACCTTCAATACATACTGTGTTCCTGCAGGTGTTTTTCAGTAAGCAGCACGTATCGTCGCTCTGAAATGCACGCTCTCTTCGATTGCCAAGTGCAGACATAATTTTGCCCTCCAACACCCCCCCCCCTCCGACTTCCACACCATACCACCCCTAAGAAAGGTGTGTACACATACATTTAGTACCGGTATTTGACTAGTTTCAAGTGTCTTTGTACAGGCAATGTTGCATTAACATATGTATACAGCCAAGTCTGTACTCCGCGCCTTTTCCCGTTGTGGTCCAAAGATCATTTTGAAATGATGGCTAGAGTAGTTAGTATTCAGCAATCGGCTTTTTATTAAGAAAAGAAACTAGACTTTGGAAAAATAAGATTTCCGGTATTCAAAAAAAGAAAAAAGAGCTAGAAATTACGAATAGAAAAAAAACCTCACACTGATTCTTAATCTGGTAGACAATAGGCACGTTCTCATCACACACCAAAAAAGCACGACAATGTGGGTTGCGATTTGCAGTGCGACCCAAATGGTCGCGCTTATTTGTGTGGGGACACAAATAATCGCGATTTGGAGCACTAGTAGTGCGTCATTTTGCAAATAGTCGCGATTATTTGCTGTGCACCAAAAAATACCGTGTTTTTTATATCCCATCATGCAAGGCGGGCGTGCGAGTTTAGCACAGGATGCATGCCAACTTCATGCTTCACTTCGCACAGGCAGTTTGATAGAAATCATACCGGTATGATTTGGGTAACGCTTTTTTGGCTGTGGGGACACAACAACAAGCGTGACTATTTGGGTCGCGATTTGGAGCGTGATAAAAAAAGTCACGCTTTTTGGTGTGTGAGAACGTGCCTAATGTGCATACATATATTTCATGGAGGGTTAAGAATAATGAATGTTGCAAATTAGATCTTCACAGATTTACGTATAACTTACAGGGTATACAGATGGTGATGGTAGAAACATACTGTTAATTTTTCTGCCTAAGATGCTGTATTGAACCAGAATAGAGTCAAACCAAAGGCCAACAATAGTTTTGATCTCAGGGAGATCAAAACTCCCTTGAATAGATTTGAAAATACATGTACCTTGAGCATAAAGCCTATGTACTGTTTTCTCAAAAAGTGGGCACCGTATAGGACTGGAAATGATTTAAAATTCTTGATATTTTAATATTTTTGCCCATGAATCTGCATTTCTTTGGGAAAAACCAAAATGTGAATTTCCCTTTAAACCTTTGAAGACAACCTAGTCCACCTGCTATGGTTACCAATTCACGAATATCAGTGTCATTCCATTTTGTGTAGATACCACCTTTTACAATGCACACACACGTGTACAATCGTACATTGTAAATTTCTCTTACAACAGGTGCACTTAAAAATCTGGTCAATCCAGAGTTACATTATCATAATGACTGAATGTGATTTCAAAGTGACCATATTTTTGCCAAATGTTCTTGTTTTCCTCGCTGTTAGGATTACAGCAAACAGGCTTTAAGACAGATCTACATGTACCTCCTTAAGGATAATTTCATTCCTTTTACAGTGTAAAATCTCTTTTGATTTTTTAAAATAGTTAAATTCTTCTTTAAAGGTCGTAGATCATACTTTGGTTTTTGTCAAAGAAGTACAGATTCATGGGCAAAAATATCAAGGAAGATACAGTCACAGTCATCTGTGAAAATTTCAGTCCCATACGGTGCCCATACGGTGCCCACTTTTTGTTTTGGTTTCTTACCAAAGTATGATACTACCTTTAAAGGTAGACATTGGTAAGACACCAAACAGAAATGTTCACAGGTTTGCGTATAACTTTAGGGTATGAAGATGGTGGTGGTAGAAACATACATGTACAGTTAAAGATTTTCCACCTGAAATGGTGTATTTATCCAGAAATTAGTAAAACAACGACCGGAAATCTTTTTGATCTTTTAAAAGATCAAAAAGAAAAGAAAAAAGATGTTAGAAATACTATGGCCGTTTTTCACTGCTTTCTTAAAAAGTGGGCACTGTATGGGACTGAAATGTTCACAGGTGATTATTACTGTACTACATGTACAGTACATGTATCTGTCTTGATATTTTTGCCCATGAATCTGTATTTCTTTGACAAAAACCAAAGTATGATATTACCTTTAATAATAAAAGTCACACTGTACATGTACACTTTTGTACAGTACACACACATGTGGCCTAATCAGTTCAGTTCATAGCAAATTGCTAGCACTACATGATGTACATTGTACACTATACAGATGTTCCATTCCATCCTCACTGGGTGTGTAATGGTGCAATTAATCAAATCACGGAGCTGAGTTTTGGTGTTAATTCCATGACGACCAATCACAGTGATGCAGAGCATGCGGGAATATGTTTTTCAGTGGGCGGGGCATTCCCTCCCCCCTCCCCCCCCCCCCCCTACGCTAGCAAAGTGCAAAGTGTCTTCTTTTTTTGAGAGAGACTGAATTGGCTGTAGGGATATCTGAAGATGCACTGTGGACAAGAAGGACGGCGCAGGGCAATTAATTATATACTGGTGCCTTTTTTGTTTGTCTCCGCATTGAAGTTCCTAGGCACGTTGCTCATTAGTGGGTAGTGGTTTGAGTGATTTGGCCAACGTGGAAGATAGACCATACGATTTCTATACACATGTGCAGTTCTCCATATCATGTGCAAATACAGTGTCCACATAGTATACATGTATATGAACATAGTGTACAGTGTATGTACACACTTGTGCAAATCTTTCTCCATAGGTTCTGAATAAAACAAAAACAAAAACGCTGGCTTATGATTTCCTCAAGTTGACAGCGTTGTAGATAGAATGTCTGGAGAGCCATATTCCAGCTCAAGTTTCAAATGATTCACGAGTCGGGCAAATATTACAGGATCTATGCGTCATCAGCATCACCCCATCAAACAGGCGTGAAATCAAATTGATTTCTGACTTTTGCATTTCAAAGCAGAGATGATAATGATTAAAGCCAGGGAGATAAGACATGACGACTGTTATCAGGAGTTCCATTTTAAAAAAATTGCAAAATTCCCGATTTGATTTTGGAGCCTGTTTATTCAGTGGGCTATCATGGCTGCCCGATTTTTGGTAGGACCTGTTAAAGTATAACTCAATACTACAGTATATTCACTCCAAAAAGACTAATTATTAATTATAAAGCGCCTTTTCTAAACATACAAAGCACTGGCTACAACGTAATCAGGTTGCCGGTATTCATAAGCGCCCTCGGCTGCCAGTCGCACCGACAATTCATGATTACGGAGCCTGAGATCAAAACCAGGCCACATTGATGAGAGGACGAGTGCCTAAAGCACTTGCAGAAGCCATTTTTAATTCTATATTTCTGTAGATGTCCTGAATAAAGAATGAAATATAGAATCAAAAATGGCTTCCTTTTGTCAGATGAAATATTCACCCATTCCTACCAACATTTTTATGAAAGGTAAACTACATGTAGTTTGGTAGCAATAGTATACTGAAACAAAAAAAATCTAAAGTTGAATTTATCGTATTCAAAGATTATTATAGAAATCATGAATTTATTTGGTTATAATAGAAATCATGAATTTATTTGGTTTCTGAAAATGGATCAGAAGAAAAAAGTAGAGTGGCTAATACAAAAATGATGTTCATTATTGAGTTGGTTTTCCATTCTTTCTGAAATGTCATGAAATTCTTTGATTTGTCATAGGTTTATCACTTTCGGCATACAGACATCCCAAATAAAACGATACCCATTTTAAAAAAAATTATGAAAAGAAATTGTATCTTTTCTGCTATTTGATTTTTAGTCTAGACTACTTTCACTATCTCACTGGGTAAATTCTGACCAAATTTCAATGCAATCCATTCATGCATCAGCGAGCAATTACTGATTGTCTTGAAAAGTTCATTTTGCTACCATTACAAATGAGTGACAGTTGTGGTTGATGATCTGTGAGTAGTGAATGTGGGCAGCCATGTCAAGGGGAGATTTACAGATCGCAACTCATAATGTTAAGATGACCACCATTGTCACTCAATTGTAACGGCAGGATAATGGTCTTTTCCAGACAATCAGTAATTGCTCGCTGATGCATGAATGGATTGCATTGAAATTTCCTCAGAACATGGTTTGGGAGATATTGAATGCAATAGACTAAAAATCAAATACAGGTGTAGCTGAAAACATACAATTTCTTTTCATATTTTTTTTTTTAATGAGTAGGGCCTATAGTTTTTTTGGGGACACACTGTAGATTGAAACAGGATTCAAATCTTCCAATGTGAACGTAGGCTAATCAGTAATTCCATCCAATGAATGAAATTTATTCAATGTTTTCGACCGTCCTTTTACAAGATGCAGACATTACCAATTAACTGTAGGGGAGTGCCGGGGAAATCTGTGAATGTCTGCATTCTGAATTGTAAATTAAACGTCGTCCGTGTCCGAGCATGCCGTGCCGTATCTGGGCACAGGCAATCTCACAGCCTCTCATTAGACTTCTTCGTCGTCAGACCGTCGATAGTTGTCGGACTTTGGGTCACTGCCCTGCAATCAAGTAGGCCCAAGGCACGTGTATAATTTACATGTGTACAATATGTGCATTAAACGCAAGCGTCTGCGTGATATACAGTGTGTACTACGTTTTCATACTTGGAGTGAAACAAACTCCTGGGAAATCTAATGGAAACAATGAATGAAAATGCTTCATGAATATCCGGGCTTTCTTCCATGCTCTCCCCGACAAGAATGATTTTGGGGTTTTTTTCTGTCGCAGATACAAAGTATCAGTCAGTTTCTGTACCTTGGCTTTGTGTTGATGTTAAGTAAAGATTCACAGTCACAGAAATCCCCTTTTGTCTGTTTGTAAATGTCCAGAATTTCAACAACAACAAAAAGAAGGAAAAAAGATGTGGGCATTGGCCTTCAATATCTGCAACAGAGTCAATGCTCTGATCAGAATGAGTTACCTTAAAGGTAGTATCATACTTTGGTAAGACACCAAAACAGAAATGTTCACAGATTTACGTATAATTTACAGGGTATGAAGATAGTGGTGGCTGTTTACTCGCCAGGGAGGTGAGATTGTTTCAGGAATGTTAATGGGCCCGGAGTGATCATGGACAATAATAGTGTAAAGTGTTGTACCACTTATGCAAGAACGCTGTATAAATGTCTTAATAATTGATGACAGTTGGTCATGTTCAGCAATAACAACCTCCAAAACAGGGTTCCCACAGTCATGTAGAATCCTTGGAAAGTCATGAGAACTTGGGAAGTCCTGGAAAAGTCAGGAAATTTGAAAATGACCCCTCCATAAATTATTATTGAAACTAGGTTTGGAGTCACAGAAAAAAGTAATAGAATTTTGCATTGTTTTCTTGGCTATGGCACCTTTGCGATGACATCAGGAATGAAGCGTGACTCCTAACTGCATTTGGAAATCTTACGTCAGCATCAGAATGGTCTCGGAGAGAGGCTAATAAGTCACGGAAAAGTTATGGAATTGTGTTGCCTACATTTTTGGGGAACCCTGCCGAAAAATAGATAATGAATTCCCAACGTGATTTTTTTCCAGGGAGGTGCTGGAGAGGCAATTTCAGCAGTTGAAGCTGGAGATCACCAACTCAGCCCAGTCCATGCCCGATCTCTTTCAGCTGGTACAGGAGCTGTGCAACGCTGCCGAGAAGTACTTTGTGCTCAAGAAGCTGTTCTGGAAGGTGGGTGCAGATTTAGATAGAACAAAGAGACCAACACATTCCAACAGACAGGCAGCCTCAAGATATTAAAGCAAGACAGATAAACAGATCACAGACCAACAGCCAAATAAACTCATGAAAAAACAAACAATCAAAACATTGTTAAATCGTCAAATAACCACAAGGGAAACTGACTGAATTTTTTTAAGACATTGAAAGGTGAACAAAGAAACATTGACTGGAGCAGGATTTGAAGCAGCGACCTCCTGAATACCGCACAGGCGCTCTTAACAACTGAGCCATCCAGCCCTACGTTGGTGGTGTCCCTAAAACATGTAGTCAATTCTCTTTGTCAGGTTTGGCAGTCGGAAGCTGTGAAACCAGCCATGAAACATTTTGAAGCACAAAACTAGACAGACACACAGCTAAATTAATCAACCGACAGACCAACAAACTAACCAGCAAACAGTCACAAAATACAGTATCTAAATTAAAATTTCAAGATGTTCTCTAGTCTCTGAGGGAGAATTTTTGGGCAAACTCACTGTTCTCTTGTCTTCTTTGCCTTCAGAATGAAGACCTCTTTGAGTTTATGATCACTCAGCTGGGCCGCTACCTGCCAAAGTCACAACTTCAGCTGCCGAACAACGAGAGGGGGCGCCACCACAGAGCGGACGAACTAGAGTAAGTGCTTGGACTTGCCGGAGGGCAAATTTGGCTGTTTGCCTTGGTTCAAATAATTTGTTGCGCATAATTATAATCTGACAGCCAAACTGCCGGCATGTCAAACAGCTTCTTTTTTTCACTTCAACAATACCTAACAGTCTAGCAATCGAATCGGCATGCTGCTCGAACAAGTTCTCAGAGAAGCCGGCATTGATCGAGACTGAGAGGCAAGGAGTAGACAATTGTGATTAGGAAGCTAATTTTGAAAATAAGCTTCCCTTCAATGGCTGCTCAATTATGGTCGAAGCTGAAGGGGCGTTTACGAAACGGAGGTTGATGTTGAGGCTCAGGCTCAGGTTTAAGTTCAGGCTCAGGCTCCAGCTCTGACATCCATGTGCTGAAAATATAGGTTGTGGTTTTTCATTGAAGCTGAAACTCTGTTTCCCTTTTTAAACCAGAGAATCTACTTCTGAATCACAGCCAAAAGCCTCTATTTCAGTACCTGTTTTTGTAGAATGGATTAATGATATATTAAGAAGCCTGAGACGGAGCCTGAGCCTCCCTTTTGTAAACACCCCATGAATGAATGGAATATGTACATGCCAGTTCAGATATTTGACATGCTAAGCCAGTCCCAGTGTATTCCAAAACCCTCCTGCACATGCATATATTGCATAATATGTTGAACATGTATGTCATTTCTGAGGTTCAAGTAATCTTAATTCTGAACAGAAGTAACTAATGACATTTTCAACTTTGTTGGGTGCTTGAGAATTGTAGGCCAATATGGAATTGATGTTACAGAGTGTATAAATATTGCCTTGAAGATATCAGATTGATAGGTATTCATTCAGTAGTTACATCTGCTGCTTCCAATTCAGCTCCCCTCTTCACACACACCCCCTAACACATTTGATGCTGAAGTTGTCGGGAAGATGAAAAGCTGTTCTTGAATGGGACAGTGCAATAAAAAAGTGTACTTGTAATGGAATGAGATATCTGGTGGCAGAGGTGGGATGTAATTCAGAGGGTTACCAGGAACCTCGAGGCATCTAGGAGAGGTACCCCCTTAGCGGAAGATCCTGGCACTGATGGTTGAAGTGTCCGTATATAATTTGTCCCTTGCAGGTTGGCCATCCTGTTGATTGAAAGCTTAGGCCTGATGCTCAGGGAGACAGAGATGGTGCCTGGTAGACTCACCACCGTCAAGGCAAACAAGTGAGTATCATCTGCCGCACATACACTCAACACCAAGGCACTGACTGCAGAATGTACCTACGGTATTCATTCTCCGGGGTTCCCCAGGGCTCGAAATATCCACTAGACTGAGGACCAAGTGATTTCAGTCTAGTAAAGTGTGTATTGCACTTGTCCGGCTGTCTAGTGATTTTGTTTGCCTTGCAAAAATAAAATGGTTTCTAAATTGTTGATTTTTTTTTACACAATATTGCAATACAATTTTACATGAATGCCACAAGTATAGCGAAAAAAGTTCGGGTCTACATGTACATGTAGTAAAATGCTTCAGTTTAATCCTTGACCTGCTGTCCAGTGCTTTTTTTTTTAATGAAATTCAAGCCCTGTTCCCAGTGGGATAAAAGCTGTAATGATTATTTGGAAAAGATACAAAATGCGTCAAACAGAGAAACAAAAACGTTTTGAAGAAAATAATGTACTAGCTAAAACAAGGAAATAATTGATGAGTGTACATGTATATTGACCTAAATTGACTGCCACATACCGAACCAAAGTTTGTAGTGCATTTAGATTGATAATTAAACACCTACGCAGTTTCTTGTTTTTATCAAAAGTGGGCGTCACTCAAAAACCTCTGTTTGGATTACTGTATATCCAGATTTGTCCTGTCAAATCCATTAAGTGCATCTGTTGTACATATATGTGGGAGGCATAATGATTGAGATTTTAGATTCTGAAGATAGTAGAAGATTGCAGAATTTCAAAGCCTCGGTCATTCACAGAAAAGAAAACCAGCTCTCTTATGTATCTACACACTGAGCTTTAAATATCACTGGGTTTTACCTTAAACCTGCTCTCATTTGTTTGTTTGTTTGTTTGTTGCAGTGGCAAGGCTGTGCTTGATCTGGTGGTCGTACTGACCTGTCTCCCTGAGGTGCCCCAGCGATGGCGGCCGCCCAAAACCAAAGCCCACTCCTTGTTGCTGGAAACAGATGCTGATAGCTGGGAGACGTATGGCGATGCAGAGGTCAGAAGTCAATGCTTGTTGGGGTGTTTGTTTGTTTGTCTGTTTTTGGTTTTTGCATTAGTAATTAACTCAGGAGGAGGAAAACTTGACTGGTTATATTGATGATAATGATACTTTTGTGATGGGTGAAGAAAATTTGGTGGAAAGGTACATGTAGTATCAAACTTTGGTAGGAAACCAAAACAGAAATTTCCACAGATTTACCTATAACTTACAGGGTATAAGGATGGTGCTGGTACGGTAGAAACACACCGTTAACATTTTTCTGTCTGAAATGCTTAATTTATCAAGAAATTAATCAAAGTAATGACCAAAATTATTTTTTTATCTTTAATAAGATAAAAAATAACTGTGAAAAGATTAAAGAAATTAAGTCGCCGTTTTTCACTGTTTTTTTTTTTAAGGCAGCAGTGTATGGGACTTGGAATTTCACAGATGACTTTTACTGTATCTTTCTTGATGTTTTTGTTGGTTGTCCATGAATCTGCATTTCTTTGACAAAAACCAAAGTATGATAATACCTTTAATAAAATGAACCGAGGCGTTCATTTTTTCATTTCATCTTTGGCTATCTTTTGCTTAATCTTGAAGGCAAAGTTTAGCATCATTGTATGAATCTTTGTCATCTGATGCTGCATATATCATAGGGTATTTCATGCAAGCTCCTCAAAATCTTAGCAGCTTTATGCTGAGTCCTTTAAAAAGTAAATGCAGGAAGCAGTGCTGCTCTCGTATTGGCCCTTTTAGCCACACTAGACGCGGCGACTGAGTGAGCTTTAAACTGGCGCATACCATTGTCTCTCGAGACAGAAGGCACCAACAAGTATTAAGATGTGCAGCTGGTGAATTTGCTTAATTTGTAATGTTCCATTATTTCATTATTACAGTATTGAATTTTATTTCACCGTGTTCATTTTTCCCCTATGTCTTTTCTGCATTCTGGGCACAACTTGTAAATCATTTTGAAAATAGGCCATGGAGGTAATGTCCCCAGTGTACTATTCTAGATCTTTCTGAATGTTCTAGGATATTTACATTTTAACCTGAAATTGTTGTTGTTGTTTATGATCAGCAGTTACCATGATGTGCATGTTTTCTCTCATTCTGTTGTTTTGCAAACTTGTATTTTTAAGAGACGTTAGCAGGCCTCATGCTTAGGTTTTTTTTTTTACTATCCCATTAGGCTAGAAAATCATGTTTTTACTAGCATGAAGGAAGTTTTATTACTATACCTCATAAATATTCATGACCTAGAGCCAAATTCCAATTTGTCAGTTCACCATCACTCTCCAGTGAATATATTTGCTGATCACCAGGGAGTAGGCCGGGGAATCTCGATCAGCTACATATTTACTAGTCTACAAAGTGAGTGTGTTTTACAAGCCCATGACAGGCTTTACTAGACAATGACCAACAGACTAGTGCTAAGGTCGAGCCCTGGATGGATTATCACTGAAGTTTTGTGAAATTTTACCTGTCGGAATTGGGAAGTATTACAATGCCTGAATACGTTCAAATCATCCCATGTATGTACAGTGCATTAAGCACACTAGTTGCATGCACCTCTATGGAGGCTGTTCTCAGAATGTCAAACTAAATGTGCCAGAAATTCTAAAGTGTAATAATTTGTTGAATGTTGGTGTAAAATTCATAATGTTTTGAGCAAAGGGAAACAGAAAGCATTTGACATTCCGATTAGTTGCTTCAAATTTCCTTTCAACTTTTCAGTCTTATTATACAGTAGTTTGAATGCTTACGCAGTAAAATCCTTGCTTCATTGGTGTTAGTAAATTCATCTGCTCGACATGACCACTTTTGTGTATATATCCTTCCATAACACTTGTAAGTTGTATTGTACATGAAAAAAGGACTGTGTTCTTGTATTTTTTGGCAGTTTGTTATTTGGATTTCCCTGTTCTGCAGAAAACCACAACCTTTATCCACCTCCTCAAACAAACAAAAACCATCAGCCCGCACTTTGGATGTCAGGTCGACCTTTATAGTTTTCCTCACTTCTTGATAATGAGGATAGCAATCTCATCCTTCATTACAGTCGTCCATGCAGGGAAAACTGTCATGTAGTAACGTACTTGATTACTGTACTGTTGCACCTTGTGGACAATGCATACTGGCACTTCCATAATATAACTGGTACATTCTTCTCTATTCCATCCTGAGGCAATCTTGCCTGCATGTTGACTCGGTTCACGTTCAAGTGAACTTCAATCATACTGACACTTTAACGTTGTTTATTCTGCAATCTGATCTCTATGGGCCCGTGCATGGCTGTGTGTACATAATGTGTGAGTAGTGTCAACGTTTTTCAGTGAAATTTCATTCATCTGCCAGTCATTTTCTCCAGTCCACTCAGATTGTATACACTTCAAACATAGACAAGGTTTTTATGAATATCAATGAACTTATATGTAAATAGCCTGTACTTAAGAGTAGTCCCAAGCCTCTGACTGAATGGACAAGGTTTTCAGAATCCTGCAATTCAGTTTTCAGTCAGATGTCAGATTTGAAGTCTGTGTCGGAAATCTTGCGCAGTCCATCTTGCCATCTTCAATTATCAGAAACAATGGGAGACTTTGGAGAACCAGTCTTCAAGTCAACAGCGCACGCGCACGCACAACAGTGCACGGGCGAAACAACGCGCGCATGCTCACAAATGCGTGTGCGTGCGCTGTTGACTTGAAGAGCGGTTCTCCAAAGTCTCCCATTGCACAAAACAGTGATATTTCCAATAATGTTGGCGTAGCAATTCTTTCCTCATCTTTCGTCTGTGGCGGCCCAGGTTCGAGTCCGGCTCAGTCCTATATTGGATTGGATTTCCAGTCCCTATACCCGATTCTGTGGGTTTTACCCAGAATATTAAGCTAGGGTTTTCCTCCCACTTCAAAAAAACTGTATCTTCTTCTCATCATCTTTCGTTTCATCAGATTTTGAGCTACTGTGTCTGGGCCACTTTTGAAGAATCTTCGGTTTTATAACCATAAATATGTAATAATATTAATAAAATGATAATAATCTAGTATTGAAACACAGTTGATTCCTCCAAAGATTTTACCAGTGACTCATAATTCAAAAAAGACACACACTTTTAACACAAAACCAACCCAACAAGTAAAAAAAAAAGAAAGAAATGAAATTTGATTGAGGTAAAGGTCTACTGAATTTTTTACTTGTCAGTGTTTTTTCTTTTTTGCTGTTTTTCTAATGTTCTTTTGATTTTGCTTGGAGTTGGAAGGGCCTGGACGCGTTGTTGATCCGATCAGGATCCTTATCGAGGGCTAACAAATTTTTCTTTTGATTTTGTTTATTTGACGTGGTCAGGTTTTCAATCTGGTGAAGGAATTGACAGACGCATCCACCACAGTCCTGTTTGAGTTGATCCTCATAGCACATCAGGCCAACTGGGGCTTCACTGAGGGGAGGTTCTTCAACATCAGCTGGTTGATCAAGGTCCTGGAATCCCTCCAAACCACAACGGTAAAACCTTGTCGGACACATACCGTCCATTTTGATTCTTTCTTTCTTTCGTGTGCAGGGATGTGAAACTACAGTTTTAAATCTGAATTCTGATTTTTGGGTTCAGATTTTAAAGGTAGTATCATACTTCGGTAGGAAACCAAAACAGAAATGTCCACAGATTTACATATAACTTACAGGGTACAAAGAAGGTGTTGCATGGTAGAAACATAGCATTACAAATTTTCCGCCTGAAATGGTGTATTTATCCAGAAATTAGTAAAAACATTGACCGAAAACATTTTTTATCTTTAAAAGATTAGAAATAACGGTGAAGAGATTAAAGGAATTCTGTGGGCGTTTTTCACTGTTTTCTCAAAAATGCCGGCATTGTATGGGGCCAGGAATTTCACAGATGACTGATACTGTATCTTCCTTGATATTTTTGCCCATGAATCTGCATTTCTTTGACAAAAACCAAAGTATGATTTAAATATTACCTTTAACTCAAAACTTCAGTTTTTTTGTACAGTGACCTGCTGTGTACAAAAGTATAGGAACTTTTAAATATCAGCTTTTTCCTTGGTGTTTTCAGATTGTTATTTTTTTTTATGTGGCCATTCACATCCCTGTTTGGGTGCTTGTAGCTAGGGGTCGTTCAACTCTTGTTAATGTGATGGTGCGAGAGTTTTAATAACCATGTGAGGACAGCAGACTGGAGTGTTTGGTTGTACTATTCCTGTTAAGGAACAGTGTCATGTTTCTTATTGTAATTCCCAAGATTGTTTTCATCCAAATTTCAATATGAATTCATACTGAATTGTCGCACAAGTTGATAAGTGCCTAAACTGGTCACCGCGACAAATGGACCATTTCGGCTTTGCTCTTAAGCCCGCCCACTTGTGTGTTTTACATACCGCATGTGAAAGAGTTTGACTGACGCTGTCGTGTGGTCACATGATTAAAAGCCGTCCTCCAATTGGTCTTAATACGCACAGTTTGATTGACAGGCCGGAAGGGTCCATACTTGTTGCGGCCATTCTCATTTGATGCAGGATTTTGCATGTCACTGCAGTGCACAGGAAATATGAACAGGCTGTCAGTGATGACCCATTACATACACTTATACAGCACCACACTTAGTAATGAATCCCCTCTGGGCAACTAGAAGTAGATTAAGGAGCTCCATCTAAAAGGCCAAGATTGATCCGAGAATTGCAAACCAAGCCTCGGTCGCCAAGCAGGGTGTGATGTCACAATACACGTTACTATGGCGATATTGATAAGTCTGACATCAATAACATGAATAGTTGCTGTCCCTGAGCTAGTAGGATCGTGATGGTTACAGTTTGGTCTGTAAAGGGCAATGATATATCATTACCTGCACCTGGCCTCCCTTGCTTTCAAAGGTATCATACTGTACTTTTTGTCAAAGAAATACAGATTCATGTTCAAAAATATCAAGGAATATAACGGTCATCTGACAAATTTCAGTCTCACTTTTTGAGGAAATGAAAAACGGCCACAGTAGTCTTTTTCTCTTTTATTTTTGATCTTTGGTCACTGGTTTTTATTTTCTGGAAAAATGCATCATTTCAGGCAGCAAACTTTTTACGGTGTTTCTACCATCACCATCATTATACCCTGTGAGTTATAGGTAAATCTGTGCAGATTTCTATTTTGGTATGCTACCAAAGTATGATACTTACTACCTTAATACACATGACATTCAGAGGGTCATTGCTTGTATTGGCCATTGCCAAGATGAGAGCTACTTCGGTCAATACATTCATTATCCCGGGCATAATTTTGTTCTTTCAATTTCTGTTGTGGGAGAGTTAATACACTGTATGCTGTATCAGTGTGTGTAGTCATAGTACACCCTTGTGTATGTACACTGTACATCATTCAGGGAGTAATATATATCCCAGTTTCTATAGCAGCCACTTTTTCCACGAACTTGTTATTCTTTCATGGAGGTTCACAGAGGTGAAACTGTTGGAGACTAACATGAGTAGTAGTAACACGCTGATTAGGTTTATTGATTTATTTATTTATTTATTTCTTCTTTAGACTGGGTGTCCCATTCAGTGCTTACAAAGTACTGATCTCCCATGGGTCCCAGTAACATGAATACATACAGTTTGATAAATAAAAACATAAAAAACACCTAAAAATGTAATTATTTTCGAAGTAAACAAAATTACATTGCACACAAAAGACCAAAAAATATATACTTAAATATTGACTAAAGCATTTCAATGTAAACAAAACAATAAAAGAAACAGTCAGGTTACAAATTTACAAATTAACAATAAAAATAAAAACCGTACATGAAAAAACCCACGTCATGCCCCCAGTGCACCCCAAGCCCCACGGGCTACAAATAACAGGTACAAATAAAAAGGTGAACTATGATTAAAATTGGTTAACAAAGCTTTGTATTGATGTGGGCAAAGGATTTTTTAGTCCAGCTGGAATGTTATTCCAGGCTTGAGCACCACGATATTGAAAGGTATTTCTACCAGATTTGGTTCTAGGAAGTGGTAAAACAACGTTCCCATTAGTACTAGATCTAGTGCGATGTGAATGGTGTTCGTTGACCCTAATAAAATTGTCACTAAGATAGGTTGGAACCAACCCCGCTAAACATTTAAAAACCATGGTGTTCAGATGCAATTCCCTTCGTTCATGTAAAGTTTTCCAGCCCAGGCGATTAAATATGTCACTAGTAGATGTTCTATAGGGAGCATTTAAAATAATTCGTCCTGCCCTGTTGAGAAGTTTGTCAATATGTTGAATGTGCGTTTTAGCAGCGTTGGTCCAAACAATATCACAGTAATCAAAATGGGGGAAAATAATTGACTTAACAATAAGATTCAACGTTTTTGTGGGAAGAATCTTCTTAACACGGTTAAGGAAACCAATGCGCTTGGATATCGTGGAGCTAATGGAATTTAAGTGCTCAGTCCACTTGAGGTTTGGATCAATGTAAACACCAAGATACTTCATACAAAAGGTTTGTTCAAGAGGCACATCGTTAAAAAGAATGTTCATTGATGGCTGTTGGATTTTAGCCAGTCGTTGAGTCGATCCAATCAACATACTCTTGGATTTCGAACTGTTAAGAACCAGTCTATTATTTCTTAACCAAGTGCTTATTCTACTCATGTCATTATTAAGGTTGTTGTTAATTGATCGATATTTTGATGTTCACATTGAGGATATCTTGATTTGAGTTTCTGATTATGTCCTTTGAATTGAATTCCTTTTTGTTTTGGTTTTATTCATTGAAAAATTTCAATCTTTCATCTGTGTGTTGTGTTGCGTATTTGTTTTTTTTAGGTGTGCTTCTTTAATGTAGGGTTTTTGGTTATTAAGTGCATGTACATTTACAGTACTTCAAGGTACTGTACAGGATTGGTAACATACCCCAAACAGAAATGTTCACAGATTTACGTATACCGGTAACTTTCAGGGTATGAAAACAGTGCTGGTAGAAACACACTGTTACAATATTTCTGCCTGAAATGGTGTATTTATCCAGAAATTAGTAAAACAAAGACTAAAAACAGTTTTGATCTCCGGGTAAGATCAAAACCATTCTTTATGTTTCATAAGAAAAATTAAGTCGGGTTTTCGCTATTTTCTCAAGACTCAGATGTCCGATTGAGCTCAAATTTTCACAGGCTTATTATTTTATGTACGTGGATCAGACAAAGTGTGAGTGCTGTTATACCTTTAAAGTTGTGAATGTTAATTTTTTCTGATTTTTTATTTGTTTCATTGAAAAGTGAACAAAGAAAAATGTACTGGAGCGGAATTCGATCGGCGACCTCCTGAAAACCGTACAGGTGCTCTTACCAACTGAGCCATCCAGCCCTCCATTAGTTGGTGTTCCCAACGTAGGGCTGAATGGCTCAGTTGGTAGAGCGCCTGTACGGTATTCAGGATGTCGCCAGTTCGAATCCCACTCCAGTCAATTTTTTCTTTGTTCACTTTTCAATGACTTTAAATTCAGTCAGTTTCCCTTGTGGTTATTTGATGATTTTTTGTTTATTTAATTTTTTGTATCGGTCTTGCTCCAAACAGTACAAGTTTGTGGAGAGGTTGATATCGCGTGCGATGCGTTTCCTGATGCCCTCACGGAGCGAGACCCTGACACCAAGCCAGGCAGTCCTGCTGTTCCAGCAGTTCTTCGTCCTACAGACGTTCATCCAGTACAGCAGCTCCATAACGGCTCATGTCCGCAACAACTACACAGAAGAGTTCAGGTGGGTACAAAGGAGAGCACCTTGCCAGCCTTTATACAGGAAATGGATTGATTACAATGCACGATTGAATGCAACCAGGCGAGAGGGGGATTGTAAACACTCCTTCAGGAATGGTGGATATGTATTATCACATTATGTCCGCACGATAACAGCGAAAATTCGGCACAGGCACTGAATGTGCTGACTTTGAGGGAATGCTGGGCCGGAAAAAGACAATAATAGTAATCATAATAATAACAGGCATTTCAAGAGCGCTCTTACAAAGTATCTCAGCGCTTTACAAAGAACAAAAGAAATACTGGTAAGCAAATAAATAAATACAGGCAGAAATACAGTGTAACGATACTAGCAGCTGACCTCGCAAAAACACGCCCAAACCCAGGACCTATCCCTAGCAAAAAGAAGAAATTATACACCCCATTTTGACAATTTGGAAATTAACGTGGTTATTTGAATACCTTATGGTTATGGTGCCTGAAGCGTTTAAACACTCCTATAGCCAACACTCCAATGAATATTTCAATGCACCTTTGGCTAAAGGGCCATTTCAGCAATCCTTTGAATTCGATCCCCTGTGGTGAATTATTAAAAAACCCTCTGATCATTTAGATACATATATGTACATGTATGTACCGGTACCCACCTCCATACAACAGATTACCACACATGGTTTTCTGGTGGTACGTGTGTTATCCTGAATACCACAATACATAAGTGTGCTACATGTATATGGTGTATGATCCAGTCCCCCTTGTGGAGACTGTGGTAATGTTTGCTAAACAGCTCTTGACTTGTGTGGTATGGTAGGTGCAAAGGGGAGGGCTTCATGGTTTAATGGCGATCAATATTAATACTCATCTGAGTACTCTTCTCTGGCCAAATGGACACTTAGATGATCACCAAACACCCCTTTGGTCAATTTGATTATCCCCATTGGAACACCCCTTTGAACAAACCAAGACTAGTCATGCTAGTGAAGATGCATAAATTGATAAATGTACCTAGTACAGGCCACCTTGCTATTTGAACATCTTGAAATCTGAAGACGCCCTTTGTCCCGCCGCCTGATTACAATTTTTGTTACAGTGTGAAATTTCTAATTCAGCCATACAATTTTTGCCAAAAGCCATTCTCACCTTACGGTAGATTATATTCACCCAGTGACTGTGTAACTTTAATAATTCTATTTGCAATCAATCCACTACCCCTCCCCCTGCTCCCTCCCTCTTCCCCTCACCTCCCCTGAGTATCAACCCTGGAATCCATTCAGCGTGTTCAGGCTCTGTGTACTCCCAGCTGTGATAATTACCTCCGCATCGTGTTTATTTTAATTACCCCTTGCCGCAATGTCCCAGGGAATTCTTCATGGCCTGTGTATCTTTCTATCCCTACCTAATTATTGCGCGGTACATTATCTCAGGTCTCTGCTTGGCATGCTGAGCCGACAACCCTGTAGAAAAAGAGAAGATTTTGCAGCTGAAATTGAAAAAGTGGTGTCGTATGGGATGAGTAATTGACTGCTCAGCTGGGGTTTAACTGATCTTAACGAGCGGACTGAGGGGATGGGCCGGCAAGTGAAACATTATCCTCTTACAATTTATTTGACTCGTCGCCAACTGTATATAATATATCATAACAAGTGGGAGAGTTCTTATTTTCATTTTTGTCCACATGCTTGAGAAGCTTATTCCTTGGCATTTTGTATTAAGAAAACAAATTGCTTAATTTGTTGTACACTGAGATGCAACTTTTCAGATTTCAATCTGAAATCCGATTTTGTTTTTATATTTTTCACCCCAATTCCAATTTTTGTCCCCTTCAAATGGTTTGAATTTTACACTTAAATTGCTAGTCTCCTTTGTGATCATTCCCTTGTTTTCTTTGGCACTGCCTTAGATTGTGCTGTGTGTCTACACAGCATAATGTACATGTGTGTATGATGTTGAAGTTTTCAGTGTATCCAATCCAATTCTCCATTATTTTGGGCAAAACAGTGTCTTCTCTCTATTTATGGCCTTATGGTTTCGGCCTTCGACTGCTCACAAACACGCCAAACCTTTTAAGCAGAACCCATAAATTTTCTTCTGACTGGCAAATATATGTTGCCAGCGAAACCAAAGGAGCGCAAGCATTGGTGAAAGAAAGTCATGGCAGATGGTACGCCTGATTATTAAGACATGTATTAAAATAAACCTGCATGTATTAATTGATAAGAGGAACGGATAGATGTATACTTGTAAACGTAATGTACCTTGTATTGATGTTCAAATTCATCCTACATGTAGCTTGATGAGAACTGAACCTGTTTTCACATCCAGACCTTTTATGGGGATTTTCTATTCTGTTTATTGCCATTGTCTTTGTTTGTCTGTTGTGTGTTGTTTGTTGTCATGTTTTTGTTTATTGTCTGTTTGTTGTTTGTTGTTGTTGTTTGTTGTTTGTTGTTTGTTGTATGATGTCAGCTTGGTCTGGAATAATAGCAGTTTGTGAGTTTAAATTCATCTCAATTTGATATTTATTATTAGTTAGTACATGACATTATGTAACTTGTCACTGATATCATCATCCATATACATGTACAGGGATGTGTTCCACTCCAGCTAACTACGCGCACAGCGCACAATACCGTTTTCAAACCGGAATGCGCTGTTTGTCAAACATGAACACGACCAACGTTTCCCTAACATAGCTAACGGTGTAGAGGAGCCTGAGGAGGTGTTTGCTGAAGTTGGCTAACTACATTGAATGAAAGTTGGACGCAGTTGCACTTCAAACTCCAAGCATAACGCAAACGTCGCAAACATGTTTGCGTATGTTCGCGCAAGCGGAACACACCCCAGTATTCAATTTCACAAAGTACATGTACTAAGACTAATCTGAATCCATCTGAATCGCTAAGCAATGTGTGATGTCACAATGTAAAGTCAAAGTTAAGATCAATCTTAGTGTTTGGCAACAGGAGTTTTTAAAACCTGGACAGGATTTCACCAAGTGCTAAGATAAATCTTACATTTGTCTTTTCTTTTTGTTTAAAGTTTGAAGATACACGGAAGTCAGTGCACAGCGCATGTCATAATTGGCAAGATGGGGTGATACAATTCCATTATTGCAAATTTGTTCAGGGAATTTGGAATTGTGATGAAAGGAAAACATTTCATTGCTTTATCATTTTGTTTCAAGTGTTTTTTTATCAACGGAAATTACTTCATGACCAAATTAGGGACACCCCCCCTCCCTCCCTGAGGCTGCACTCAACATCCGTGCGGTGTACGAATGGATGTCAGTGGGAAATCAAATCTACTGCCTCTTAATCAAGTTGAAGTGTGTCTTATTACCTGTAGTTTCCTTTAAGCCTCAGCTAGCCGTTAAGTGCAATTTCTGTTCATCATTTTCTGTCCGTGTTATTCATCTGTTCATCAGTAACAAGCTGATGTACCTACTTGTTTCTGTTTGAGGGAGTCTCTCTCTCTCTCTCTCTGCCTGTGAGGAGTGTAGTCCGTGGTATTAGAGGCAAGAATCCCCTAGGAGTAGGGGGTGGGAGATGGCATGGGGGTTACAGACACTGGATCAAGTGGCTGGATTCTGTATTTAATAGTGAGACTGTTATTTCAGGCACAGGGAAAACGGGGGACAATACTGTGGCTCAAAGCATTGGCTCGGTTTTTTTTTTCCATTTTGGTGGGGTTTTTTTTTTTCGTTTTAAAAGCTAATGAATTTTTCTTCCCAATATTATCAAATAATAATCACGAGGGAAACTGACTGGATTAATGTTAAGATATTCAAAGGTGAACACAGGTAAATTGACAGGAGCGGGATTCAAACCTGTGACCCCCCAGCTACTGTACATGTACATTTGTACCAGCACTCTACCAACTGAGCCTACAGCCCTATGTTGGCTGTGTCCCAAATACCGATGCCAAACAAACAAAGTCCCTCAGACTTTGTTTGTTTGGCAGTCAGAAGCCACAAAACCACTCCCATATACCGCTGTATATCAAGGATCATTTAAGATGCACACAACATCAGCAATACTACAACTTGGGAAACGGTACATGGAGAATCACTTAAAGAGATTGCGGCATTCCAGATGTCCCACATTCGAATCCCACTCCAGTCAATTTTGTCTTTGATCACCTTTCAGAATGCAATATTGTTTCATCTTAATTGATCTCCTCAAATTTTTTCACTGAGGCAATTTCATTTCTTTCGATTCACTGTTCATTTAGGTACTATGTGAGATCCCCGCACATTGTGAACAAGCTGCCTGCCGAGTATCCGATCACGACAATCACACTGCAGCTCATCAACGAGGTCATCAGTCACGTGCTCCAGGAACGCACCCTGCTGCAAGCAACCAAGTAATGGAGGTCTTGACCACTACTGGCACAGGCCGCACAAGTATGATATTCACCAAATCCCGTTGATGGGACCAGCACCCCAAAATGAAAGGGAAAATCCCTTGTGAGCTGTGGTGTCAAAGGAGGGCCAGGGCTGGATTTCACAAAGCACTAAGATTAATCTTAAGATGAGTCGTTCAGTATCATCATAGTGATTTGTATTGTGCCATCACACGTTGCTTAGCAATTAAGATGAATTCACAGTTAAGATCAATCTTAGTGCTTCTTGAAATCAGCCCCAGAGCAGACTGGCCGGAATGGAGTCGATTTCCAACCTTTCAGGACAGCTTCTCTATCTTACAAGAAGACTTCA
This sequence comes from Astropecten irregularis, assembly GCA_963971285.1. Taxonomy (NCBI): domain Eukaryota; kingdom Metazoa; phylum Echinodermata; class Asteroidea; order Paxillosida; family Astropectinidae; genus Astropecten; species Astropecten irregularis. The sequence goes on from OZ020244.1 coordinate 22,377,349, forward strand.
TTCACACACGGTGAGGCAAACATCAAACCCAATATAGAGCCATTTGAGAGTTCAATCTGAATAGTATTTGGCACACAGACTTCTTTCATTGCACATAAACACCCTAGTGCAAATATTCCAGACTAAAGACACTGTTGCTATATCACATACTTCGGGGCAAGCTTTTGCATACTGATACCCACCTCTGCAATGGACTGGTGTTTTCAGTCATTCTTATCCATTATGACCAGTGCATTGGTGCAAGACATCTGTTACTAAGCAGAAGCTTGCCCCGATTCATGTGATATACATGTAGCAACTGCATCTTTAGTGTGGAGAATTCAGGTTTTGATGTTTACGTTCAGTGAAATAAGAATAAAAATATTTATTCTGATACAAACGATTTGTAAGCTTTTACATTGAAACAAAAAGAGTAATCTTTGCAATCCTTCCGAGTAAATCCTGTAATGTGCCTTTTAATCATAATTTTATCAATAAAACATATTTGATTATTATGTACAGCCGGTGCGCCTTTGAAAAGACACTCATGGTATTGATAAAAGTCGTTATAAATTGATTAAGATAAAAAAGATAATAATATTGAGTAATTAAGAACATGCACGGGATGTATTTCGCCTGATTGCATGAGAAATAATGCCATCACATGTAATATGCAAGGCAGGCTGGGATTCTGTAAGGGATGAACGTAGTCAGCTTGTCCGTAAATGCTTGAGGGATAATGGAAAGTGAATTAACTTGATGACCCAGAGGTAAATTTGTCCATCAACTTGGGATGGCTGCAACGTTGATGATAAAGGTTCTTGACCGAGAGAACGTTAACCTTAAAGGTAATATCATACTTTTGGTTTTTATCAAAGAAATACAGATTCATGGGCACAAATTATCATGAAAGACACAATAAAAGTCATCTGTGAAATTCCCAGTCCCATATGGTGCCGACCTTTCGAGAAAACGGTGGAAAAACAGAATTTCTTCAATCTTTTCACTGTAATTTTTTTTATCTTTTAAAGATCAAAAACATTTTTGTCCTTGCTTTGACTAATTTCTGGATAAATACAGCATTTCAGGCAGAAAATTTTAATGGGATGTTTCTACCACCACCATCTTAATACCCTGTAAGTTATAGGTAAATCTGTGAAGATTTCTGTTTTGGTTTCTACCAAAGTATGATACTACCTTTAAAGGCATTCCAAGCCCACTAAAATCCACACATAATTTGCAGGAATTCTAAAGACTGAGAAAAAAAAAAGCTGTTGCTTTTTCTCAAATTATGCTTGCTGTTTGAAGCTTTAGTTTAAAGTATGTGGCATAGGAATACTACGCAGTGCTGGATTGGGGTAGATTTTATCAGGTTTGTATTCAATGTGACGAGGGGTTCAGGTATACCGCTTTATGTCTTATCCGTGTGGTTTCATCAAGTTTTGGAAGATACATTCACAGATCAACAATATTAAGGAATGTAGCATGTAGTTTTCAGAAAAGATTCAAATGTACATAGATAAGACTGTAATGAAAAGAGTCGGTTTTTAATATAAAAATATTTGATATGAAGAAATTATCATATTTACTGTTTGTTTTTGTTTTTTATGTGTGTAGCAATTCAGATTTCAAATCATTTTAAATATTTTCTATAAATAATTGTTGGATGAATTTTTAGTTTCAGTCCTAATGAACAATTTGTATTTCTTATTAAAAAAAAAGCAATAATTCTGATTGAAATGGGATTAGGGAAAATTAGTGTAAATGAGTAACTAATAATGTGCCTTTTTGTTTCGAATTGATTAATGAGCCTTTGTTTGTGCAGAATCGATTAATGTGACTTTGCTTGATCAGAATCGATTAATGTGCCTTTGTTTCGAATTGATTAATGAGCCTTTGTTTGTGCAGAATCGATTAATGTGACTTTGCTTGATCAGAATCGATTATGTGCCTTTGTTTTGAATTGATTAATGTGCCTTTGTTTGTGCAGAATCGATTAATGTGCCTTTGCTCGATCAGAATGGATTCATGTCTCTTTGTTTCGAATATATTAATGTGCCTTTGTTTTTGCAGAATCGATTCATGTGCCTTTGTTCGTTCAGAAGAATTAATTATCCCTGGTCAAATCTTGTGCCTTGATTTTGTGCTTACGATTGTTCAAAAAATGTGTCTTGAATCGCGACTTTGTCATGAGATAAATCTATCCAAGTGTGTATGGCTTTCTTATTTTTACTTATTTATTATTTGACTAATAAGTTACGTTTCTTATTTCCTTTGTTGTGCCTTAGACTACTCTGCACGTATACGTACGTACGTATTTTCAGCTGCAAACCTGTGCGATTTTTTTTTCTTAAACCTATTTATGCAAGAACTACACCGATTTATAACAAAGCTTATGTGTCTTACCTCAAATTCATTCCATCCATAGAATAAGATTTTTTTGTAAAAAAGAAGTCGAAAACATAATCTATACAAAAATTAATATTTCAGACTGAAATGTATTATTTTAAAAAAAGTCAATTAAGATCGTATTGTGCCTTGTTCGTGGCATGAGATATTAATATATAGCGTGTACTTATAAAGTGATTTATGTACCGCCTAATGCAAGACTATCATAAGTTTGGTTTCGTAAAAAGATTATCTATAGCAATCGCCTTATATATGTATAAATAATAAAATATATAACTTATGTATTGTGTAGGTTGGACTGCGGTCCATAAAGCCCTGCCTTTTGCGCCCAAACGCCTTTGCAACTGAGGTATTTTCACACGACGCTCGACAAACTCTCAACCATTGAGAAATTCTCTCATGGGTCTGGACTTCGGTCAAAATCTCTCAAGGATTCACCAGGGACGTCGGTCTCTCTCAAGCATTGGTTTCCTTTCACACGATGACACTTTTGTAAGATTTCGCAACTATGAAAGAATTTCTCAATGGTTGAGAGTTTTGTTAGCGTCGTGTGAAAATGCCTTTAAGTGGGCCATGTTCATAGACCGGCTATGCTGAAACAATTTGTCTTGGCGCAAAAGGTCTTACATTGCCTGGAATGGGTACCAAAGTTGTTTGGTCTTTAGTATGAAATTGTCATGGAGTTTTGTTCTGCAAGCCGTTTTAGCCAAGAGATACATTTTTGCGCTTAACCGGAATGTGTGTGCTTAGCATTTCCATTATTAATTGGTCCAGCTCTTGGAAGACAAAATTGTGCAATGGTCGACAAGGAAACCATGCAGGCAGTTTGTATATTGAGAGTTTGGACACATTGTTTGCTGGGGCTTGGAAGTTAAAGGTAATATCATACTTTGGTTTTTGTCAAAGAAATGCATACTCATGAGCAAAAATACCAAGGAAGCTTATACAGTAACAGTCATCTGTAAAATTCCCAGGTCCATACGGTCACGGTGCCCACTTTTTGAAGAAAAAAAAATCTTTAAAAGATCAAAATTGTCTTTGGTAATTGGTTTTACTCTTTTCTGGATAAATACAGTATTTCAGGCAGAAATGTTAACGCTATATGTTTCTACCATCACGATCTTTGTACCCTGTAAGTTACAGGGTTTTCTGTTTCGGTATGCTACCAAAGTATGATAGTACCTTTAAAGCATCTGGGATCCAAAGTTTGGCTGTGTACGGCTCGCATGTGAGTTTGTTTTATTACGCTCTGTCAGTCTTGCTTCGTGCGATCAGAAGTTAGAACATTGTCGTATTTTATCTTAGTATGTATGATATTTTGTGGGGGAAACGTTCGAGCAGATAATTCCGTTTGAAGGATCTCTTCGTTGTTGGAGAATTTAAAAATGATGTCGTTTTGCAGTGATATACATGCGTAGGAATAATAGTTTGGTCATTCTTTGGTGTGTTGCTATGTACATAATATATAATATCGCCTTGATCGTCCGCAGGAAGTTAAGATAATAAAAACAACAATAAATTTCTACTTTTATGATTGGAACTATTTCACAAGAGTGATTTCCTTGGTGTTGTTTGAGGCAGTGAATCTTTATCAGGCAGAAGCGTCCATAACAGATATGGACTCTTTTTACAACCGTAGCCGGGGTTATAATATTTATAATATCGGTGTCAATATCATATTTGGAATTATGAGAACTATGTCATAATATGTGCATGTATATCAGAACCCTAGATGTACATTTTTCCCCAAAATGTTGAGAGCAATTGTAATAATTTTGTTTAGTGTGTATTTTCCATAGAGATACATCTCTATGGTATACTGGTGACCCCCCCCCCCCCCCAATTCAGAGTCAAAATTGCACTGTGTGTTATTTATGTGTTACCTCCCTTGTTGAATGGCACCGTTTATGCCCATCCCCTCTGAATTTATTTTCACTTCGGTTGCAATGTCTTTGAATGTTCCAAGTTGAATTTCTTGAAAACGAATTCCAATTAATTTGCATCTTTTGAGAAAACCTCTCTTGATTTTTTTTTTATTTCTGAGGACGCGGACTAGAGCTCACTGGTCGAAACGTCGAGAATCCACTCGGCGCTCCAGTTCAGGAGTTTATCTTCCTAAAAGAGTAGTATACAAAGTCATGGTGTCATCGCAAGCCTCACTCATTTTAATTATTGTGATTACCGTTAATTTATTTTAATGAAACTTGTTTAAGAGTTCACCCGTATAGGCCGACCGCTCATGCCCACTAGCTAAGCCTATAGAAAAAATGTAAAGGCCGCAGGATGAGCTGATCCATCGTCAGTTCTCGCCCATCCAAACTATGGGGAAAGGAATGGAAACGTCACTGCAATACAGGGTTTTTTTATACACTTTTCTTAAAACACGCGCCAGGGCAAATTGCAAGTTTTTATTGAGTCGAAATTTCCAATCACAACCTTGGCGGTATATTCCGTACAAGCTGCGCGGTTTTCCCAAGGTCGCAGAAATAAATACCATGCCGTGTAATCGCGTTTGTTCAAGCCTGGTCAGCATAAATACAATGTACATGTAGTTACCATTTGCAAATTGTCCTGTTTGCAGCCATACACCTGTACACAGTGAACATACATACAATCAATATTCAAAGTAGTCAGTGTGTAGTCGGGTACAAAGGTTGGGGGTTTTACATTGCTGATCTTTTGCCCCCCAGTGTTCAAAAATAGAACTTCCTCTATACCGTATACTGTGATGCATGTGGGTCCACATAATGGTGCAGGAAAACTTAGTAGGGATCCCCTAACAAACATGGGTATGAATGGCGGAATCGCAGGTCGACCCATTGGCCTTACCGCTACCCGTGTGTATTACCGTGGAGAGTTCGATCAATGGTTGTCATGAACAAAGATAAACTTATCAGAATATTGCCATCAGCATAATGATCGTCGATGGTGGATGATACGATACGGTTTACAACCGGTAAGTTATTACAGATAAAGATCTATTTCAGTACTGTGTATGGGCAACTTGTTCTTTATCGTGAAACTGATGGCATATATAGCTGTTACTGTTATTATCGCAATGCATGGTTTTATACTCTAGGCCTACTCACTTAATTAGATTGCAGAGAGTATGCCTTAAACTGTGATTATAATTAATTTAATTGAGACTGTTTACTCGTCGCCAGGGAGACTAGATAAACCCTGTAATTATAATTATCCCACACGTGCCCATACAATAAGGCTGCCACACTGCAAGAACGATGATTGATTCGTCTTCTGGTTAATTAAGTATAATCAACCGTCAGCGTCGTTATGTACCGTGTACATTGATTGAGCAGCTGACCTAGGGAATTAGCTAGACCCATCTTGGGCTCAAACTGATGCAGTCCGGGGTCATTAGTGCAGGCTATGACATCCACGGCACACTCAGGTTTTAATGAACTCTGCAACTCGACGTGATCACGCCCTCTATAATAAAGGATGCACAGGCCTAATAAATAATGGATAAAGCTTGGAGCCTGATAACTGACGGTGATCATCACCAGTCTGTGTCTGCAACAGTCTATATCAACCAGAAGCATAATGAATAATTTATTCTATTTCGTATCCGATTACCACTTGATACGGGGACTCATGCAACACACATAATTAAACATGAGCTTCAAATTCAAGGTGGTATATTATCGGCGGTATAGGCTAGTGGCATGTTGTCCTCTTGTCATTAATTTTAGCCTGCAGTTGAGAAAGATCCTGCCAGGATCGAAACGTCACGGGCCTGCATGTATGCAGGCTCTCCTAGCTCCAGGTATTTTATATAATTTCAGGTCATTATTTTGGTTGATGAGGACTTTGCAGCAGTTTATTACATGTACTTGCATTACAAGGTTCAACATAAATGAAAAAGTAACTAGACCTATGATACAAGGTTTTCAGTCTTCATCTTTAACATGTTAAAATAGCACCAGATAGTGACTACGTACGGGGGCCTACGTTACTTTGGTGATACCTCATCAGCCAAGGCACATCGATTATCTGTGCCCTTAGCTTCTTCTGTTCCAAAATTACTAAATGAGAGTTGGGAGTTGGGACTAAAGTCAGCAATATATGTTACTGAGTCCTTCAAACCCTATAGAATAAAGAATTTCTAGTTACTTTTACAAAAGTGGTTCTTATTTTGTTATTTAGTGTTAGGTGGCCTCAGTTGAGGTAGGCCTACCCTGAGGTTTTTCCTCATATACCTGCTCACGAACTGGACATGATATGCCATCGGGGTAATTGATCATAAAATGTTTTAATAATCTTGTTTGTTATAGGGCATTATCCGGATTGATGCGAGAAATGCATGATTTCAAGGGGTCGAACTGAGTTTGCCGAACCGCCGCCATGGCTGGGGCAGGAGGGCGACAGCAGCAGTGGTCCCTACAAGCCCTGGGGATATCACCTTACCGCGGTAACTCCTACGACCTCCGTGTCGATCTCAACTATCGAAACCTTCACCAACTCCCCTCTGATCTGTTCGCCCTGGGCGAGCTCCAGTGGCTGAATCTCAACGTCAACAAAATCAAGGATCTGCCCGCAGAGATGTCCAAGCTGAGCAAGCTGAAGTGGCTGTACCTGGAGAACAACCTCTTCGACAGGTGCCCGGAGGTCGTCTGTCGACTGACCGATCTGGTACGACTCTACTTCAGCTGCAACTCGTTGACAACTCTCCCGAACACCGTCGGAAACCTGACCAGCTTGCGCTGGATCGATCTCTCGGATAACAAGTTTTCGGAGTTCCCGTCCGCGCTGTGCTCTGGCTCGCTGGCCTGTCTGGAGAAGCTTCTCCTGGATAACAATCAGATCACCAGCCTGCCCACGCAGATTTCCTCCATGAAGAGCCTCAAGCTCCTGTGGCTTAACGACAACCGCCTGGAGTGGCTTCCTCATTCCCTGTGCGAAATGCACTGCATAGAGGAGCTACAGATCAAGAACAACCCTCTGAGGAGCCTCCCCGTCTATCTGACCGTCAAACTCACCTGCCTCAAGGTTTTCGAGTGGGAAGGATGCCCGCTGATCCAGCAGCTTTCGGACGCCTGCAAGCTGGGTATTCCCGGACTGGCGGTCCATCAGACCCAACTCCACGAGCAAGCCGAGGAGAAGGACCTCATACACTTCAGGGCGGAGTCGGGCCAAGACGGTGGCCTAGAGAGGCCATGTTATCGGATGAGAACTAGACCGAGAGGTGTGGCAATCATTATCGACAATTTCTGCACACTGGAGACAGACGGGAGTTTTAATTTGAGAGCCTCGTCTTCATCAATGGGCGATGGACGGGACAAGCATAAAAGCGGGGACAGCACTGGTATGAAAAATTTCAAAATCGCTATTTTTGTTTTCTTAGTACAGTTTATACCTGCAGTGAATGAGGAAAATTGGAGATGTGGCAAAGACAAAAAGTTTCCTGAAAATTAAAAACAAATAATTGTGTCATTTTTTTGGGCGTAATTACAATGAGGGATTTTCGCAGTGATCAATTTTGACTGAATTGAGACAAAATGCAGAATGATATTAACTATAGAATCGATGAGGATCTCCTGATGATGGCTAGAGCAGGCTAGTCGAAACGATAGGACCTAACGAGAATAGTGCGACGTACGTAATAAAAAATTTGAGTACAAAATGACTGTGTTACCACAAACCGATCCACATTCTGTCACCATTGTAATGGTTATGCGTTATTAACAAGATGTGCATAATTGTAAATAACTATGTCATAATACTTTTCTCTTCCGACACAGACCGACTACGCACCGTCCTGATAAAGTTGGGCTTTAACGTCCGAATCATGCGGGGCCTGATGTCCCTGGACATTATCTCAGCTCTCCGTTTCCTTAGCTTAGAGGACCACTCCTACTTCGACTGCGTCATCGTCTGCATCCTCTCCCGCGGCACCAAGACGACCATCATTGGCCCGGACGGCATCGCCGTCGAGGTCCGCCAGCTCACCGACATCTTCTCCCGTGACAACTGCCCGACTCTTGCCGACAAGCCCAAACTCTTCTTCCTCCAGATTCTAGAGAGCGACGTCACCAAGGGGAAGCACTCGCCCAGAGTCAACGCGATCGCCGCGGGTGGTGGTGGCGACACCGCTACAGCCACCATGATCCCGAACGATTACGACTTTCTCCTCACCTTCGCTCTCATCCCCAAAGGAGCGGTGAGTGACTCTCTTCAGAGTGTCTACTACTTCTACGTCAGCGTGCTCTTCGGAATGCTGGAGACGTTCGCCAGGAAGTTAAACCTCCTGGACCTGATGACGACGGTCCACGGAGAGGTGAAGAAGCGTAGGCTTCGCACCGACAAGTCCCCCTTAGATCGGGTGCAGATCTCCCCTGAGATCCAGACGACTCTTAGGTATAACCTCTACCTTAGCATGGACCCTCCTGCGGCAGGGCCGTCAACTGGACTGTCCAAATCGATGCCGTCATCTCGTGCCGCCACCATGCTAGATTAACTTATCGAAGTGCAGCTCGAAGCCCAAAATAAAATGCACCACGGTATATCAAGCATGATATTAATTGTAAAAACAAGGTACTTATACTGCATTATAATTATAATTTATTCTCCTTGTTAGCCTATACGTTATATAATGGACATAATTATTAATTTACTAATACTAATATTGGACCCCGTATAATAATCTGCACCTTTCTGTTGTGATTAACTCCTTGTACACGAAACCGCAATACACGATAAACAAACACATCAGTAAATCAAAACAAAATGTGACCACCAAAACAAAACAAAACTGTCCAAGAGCATTATAGATCTTCCGTGCAATACTATAAAACATTTAATTTCATAGATTGCTTCTTAGTGTTACCAGTGGCGTCCAGTGGCGGATCTAGTTTTTTGTTAAGGGGGGGGGGGGGGGGGTTTACCCGGAGTGAAGTTTTGTAGCCAGGCACTCCGAGGGCGGGTGGGGGTTGGTTTATGGTCAAACCCCCCCCCCCCCCCCCCCCCCTCCCGCTGTGGTAGGGGGCTAGGGAGCTTTTTCAATTTGACATTTGATTTTTGTTTTGATGTTTTTTTGTTTTTTGTTTTTTTTTTATAACAAAAAAAAAAAAAATGGGAACCCAAGGGGGGGGTGTTTAAACCCCCTAAACCCCCCCCCGTAGATCCGCCACTGGCGTCACCAGCTTTTTGAGTCGGGGGGGGGGGGGCACAAGGGGGGCACTAGCAATTGTTGGGGGGGCAAACTTTTTATATATATTTTTTTTTTTCACCAACCCAAATCTCAAATGGGGGGGCACGAGGTTTTCCAGGGGGGGGCACGTGCCCCCCTGGCCCCCCCTTGGTGACGCCACTGAGTGTTACTGGTCCTAACCAGTTAATCTGCCTCGGCGCTTATTCAAGAAAGTTAACAAATTATTTTCCAATAAATAAAGGACTTGCATTTATCATGATGAAATGTGTGAGCCTTCAGAATTATAACAGTTGTCTCTTTAGTTTTTAACCAATAAAATGAATGTTGAGGTCACTGCATAGTACGATCATGGCTGCCAACGTTTAGACAAAGGTGATCAGAATAGATGCTCTCTTTCAAAAAGGAAACACCAAACGTCTAAAACATTTAAGGTGAGTGTATTCCTATACAAAAAGACAAATTTGGTTCTTAGTTTTTAAGAGAAAACGGGAAGGGGTGCGAAGACTCGCTTGAAGTGCTACAATTCCAATAGGGTTGTGTAGGTGTGGAATTGAAGGTTTAGGTTACGCAATGAAAAGCTTCAAGTATTTTTAATTGTGTGTTTGAACTTTGAAGCAGAATTACTCTTATTGTTTTCAAATAAGTCGATTTAAAGAAAAGCAACTGTGAGATTTTAAGTTTAGTGGAAGCCAGCCTAAGCATTCGTTTGAATCATTATCATCAATCAAGTGTTCAGTCTTTAAATACACAAACGTACACAAACTTAATAGCTGTTGGCATGCTCCGAGAAAAAGTCATGTGTTGTTTTTCTGCATGCTTAGAGTTAGGGGGGCTAGTATAGCTTGCTGCGCGCGTTTCGAATTCGATCCTTGCAGAATTCTTTCTCAAAGGCTAATTACAATGGCTTATTACTTCTGAATCTGAATACCTACCATGCAGGGCCCAAGTGGGCGTAAACGCATCGGGTGAGAGAGGGCGCAGGGATGATTAGAAGGTTCTGTCAATGGCCTTCTTGAATGAGTTTGTTGATGGCGAGTTGATAACAGTGTCGCTTATAGGGCTGGTGGTTCCACTCGATGATGGCGGATGGGAAGAAAAAGTTCTTGTACGGATCAGTTCGTGCTCTTATTGAATTATAACACTTACTGGAATTTGTTACTTGGCTATCAATTTTGTGGTGTCTCAGTTTTCAAATTGTTTTGCACGGATACGGGCACGTCGCCGGTCCAGATATTGAGGTTGAGCAATATTTATTATTATTCAGTGGGAGAGTGTTGTTTTTCTGTTTACCGCCCTCTGTTGGTGCGGTTGATCTCAAAAATTAATATTGTTCATGTATGGTACCCTGACCCTAACTATGCTTTGAAACGTGTCGTTAAGTTTAGTCTGGTCCTCACAAAAAAAATTTGGTTCGTTGGCGATGGCGGGTTACGAGGTAAGTTCGTGGGAAATGTGTGGTTTTTAATTTATTTATTTTTCCAATTTGATCGATATTTATAGGGGATATTTAAAGGTATAATACATGGGCAAGAATTCCACTGACGGCCATGACGGAAAAAAAGTTATATCCTCTAAAAGTTAACTTACTGGATACAAGTTAGGACCAACATCAATCTCAGGAGTGGAAAGCTGGGTAGCACATCTGGAAAGTGAGTTTTACGGGGTATTTTGGACCCACACTTCAGAGCAGTAGAGCACAACGGAGGCAGCCATATTCTATCTGTGAACTTATGTATGGTGCGCATGACAGAGGGCAAAGGGCACTGGAGCTGTTGAATATTGATGTTCAGGAGGGACCATTGTTTGGCGGGGGCGGGGGCGGGTGGGGGTGTTTAGTGTGAGGTAATAACGGTAGGAAAATTCAGGGAGGGTTTAGGTGTGGGGATTTCAAAATAGCATTATTCTAGGGACATTTTTGGAAGGTCTGAATTGAATTGCGGTACGCAGCTTAGATTTAACCATTGCATATTGGGACTCCCCCGCCAATTTTACTTGACCTTAACTTCAAATGGAACATATTAACCTTCTTCTGGCAGCAAGCGCTCGTGTGGCGTGCTCAGATAATCCATTGCATTTGTAATAATATTGTTGTTTCTTCCACAGCCCGGGTTCGAATCTCAGTGAGATCAAGGTAAAAACAAGTTGGAAAATAATAGTGAGAATGTAGGGGAGGAAGGGATATAGGAGAGGTAGGAGAGAAGAAAGAAGTGTAAAAAGGGCGGTTTTTTTTTTTTTTTTTTTAATTTGCCCCCTTTTTTTAAACCTCTCCCCCTAGTCACTGAGCCCCCTCTCACACCTAAAAACCCTCAAAATAGATTCCCCCCCTTCTGAACTTGTCAAATATCCCAAAATTAGGTCAATTTGGCCATGGCCGTCAGTGGAATTTTTTCCAATACATGATTGGTAAAGGTCACAGAAAAGCACTCATACTGTGTCTAATCCAACATGCACATGTAATAATAAACAGGCTGTGTGTGGGCTGTGAAAATAATTTTGAGCTCAATCTAACTTGAATTGCATTGGCCTACAATACATGTACATATGGTGGCGCAGGAGGGACATCGCACATCACAAATATCTGCAAACATATTTGTGATGTACGACAGTCGTACATCACAAATATCTGCAAACATATTTGTGATGTACGATGTTTGCAAATATTTGTGATGTGCAAACATCGCACATCACAAATATCTGCGCATATATTTGTGATGTACGAAAAATCGTACCATCACAAATATCTGCAAACATATTTACGATGTACGATGTTTGCAAATATTTGTGATGTGCAAACATCGCAACATCACAAATATCTGCGCATATATTTGTGATGTACGACGAATCGCACATCACAAATATATGCGCACATATTTGTGATGTACGATGTATCGTACATCACAAATATGTGCGCACATTTTCTTGGTGTGTTTTTCAAGAAGCTGAAGGGTCTCATATTGAGCGTCGTCTGGTTTCCGACCATGCAGTCCTCGTGGGACTTATATTCGAAGACATTTTATCTCTCAATTATGATATCCAATCAGCTCTATTTAATTACATATCCCTACACGTACACTAGTAATAATAGTATGGGGAAAAATACTTGTTTACCTCCAACTCGGGGCTTTTCATCATGATTCTCGGGCGAACACTGTCAGTCACTGATCATGTATCTCTATCTTTATTAGTATCTCTATGATCTCTATGCATGCTATGAGCATCTATATCATTCTCATCTCAGCCGCGCATTACGTTATATGAAGACTGCATGGTCGGAAACCAGACTACGCTCAATATGAGACCCTTGAGCTTCTTGAAAAAACACACCACGAAAATGTGCGCACATATTTGTGATGTACGATACATCGCACATCACAAATATGTGCGCACATATTTGTGATGTGCGATTCGTCGTACATCACAAATATATGCGCAGATATTTGTGATGTGCGATGTTTGCACATCACAAATATTTGCAAACATCGTACATCACAAATATGTTTGCAGATATTTGTGATGTACGACTGTCGTACATCACAAATATGTTTGCAGATATTTGTGATGTGCGATGTCCCTCCTGCGCCACCATATGTACATGTACGACGTGTACGGTCACTACGGTGTAGCAAAGCTTGGTAGGCCTACCGCGATTTTGACATTTTCTATTCTGGTGACGCACAAAAATGACTTTTTTCAAGTAGGCCTAAATGTAACTCTTCACCCTCAAGCTCTTTCAGCTTGAAATTACTCTTAAATTAGACCCAGTAACTGGGGTGCTGAAAGTGAACTCCCTTTTTTACTTTTGGGGTTGACGGTCGGTCTAGCGCCCCAGTGAATCCTATTGGAGCAAAATGTGTCGTACACAGGAAAAAAACATTTCACGGCACTTTCCCCGAAAATTTCCCCAAATGACAACAAAAACATCGCAAATTAGCTTGAAAATCGCTCCATCTCTTCTCAGATTGTCAGGGATGAATTGCCGCCTATTCATTTGTACTCACAATCATTCCGTGTGACGAAAAGCGATGTTTTCCGACGAACAACCAGACGACCACGATCTAAGATCAGCTATTTTGTGTGGGTTTGCTCCACACATTTCTAGTCTTAATTCCAAGACCTTCGCTGTTGTTTTCCCTCGGCCTTTAGGGCGCCCCCGTACGGCGGACATGCCAGATAAAATTCTGTGGGATTAGGGCCCTTTTCCAAACCTCGGCTCCGGCTCAGGCTCAGGCTCCGGCTTCGTCTCTGTCATCCATATGCTGAAAATATAGGTTGTTGCTTTTTATTGAAGCTGAATCTCTGTTTTCTTGTTCAAAATAGAGTACCGGTATCTACTTCCAAACCGTATAGCCAAAAGTCTCTATTTTGATACCCGTTATTTTAGAATGGATTCACGAAATGGAGCCGGAGCCGGAGCCTGAGCCGGAGCCGAGGTTTGGAAAAGGCCCCAGACAGTGGTTAGTCACACTGCGCGTCCCTCTATTGACTGCACTTACACACACACTTAGGTAGTAACGTCTTGGAATCAAGACTAGACATGTGTGGAGCAAACCCACATAAAATGGCGGATCTTAGATCGTGGTCGTCTGGTTGTTCGTCGGAAAACATCGATTTTCATCACATGGAATGATTGTGAGTACAAATGAATAGGCTGCAATTTATCCCTGACAATCAGAGAAGAGATGAAGCGATTTTCAAGCTGATTTGCGATGTTTTTGTTGTCATTTGGGGACATTTTCGTTGAAAGTGCCATGAATTTTGTTTTTTTTAGGGTCCAAGTTACTCTGACTAGACAAATGCTGGATTTTAATGGTCACCATTTCCTTAAATACCGCCCTCGTTTGACTGCTAAGGCAATAAAAAGCGTCATCTATGGACTGGATAAGAATGCAAGAATGCCCTGATTTTTTTGTTTCGTCTGACACGGTCAATAAATTAAGATGTTAGGTAATTTTTCACAAAAATTAGTGCTAAAGTTCCCACTTGTAAAGATTTTATACATATTTCTTGGGCTGTGCATTCACGGGTAATTTTGGACCCGAGTACCATTTGCCTAAACGGGCGGGTACCCAGGTACCCCGGGTACTTTATTTTCACTGTGAAAAAAGTGTCATTATCCCACCCATCTTTGCAATTGCAGTGAGTTGACAGAAGTGCCTGATTGACCCAGCGTCAGTGACAGATGTAGAATCTATAGCTCCTTCATGTCATACAGAGATGGCTTCAGAAACAACCACAGCCGAGCTGTATGAAGAAGCATCCGATGTCCTTGCTTATGCCGGACAGTCTGATTGTGATAACATCCCTAAAGATGATATGTGTACCATGGAAATAGAAGATGCAATCGAAGTTGATGCAACAACTCCAGTAAGCATTGAAGTAAGTGAAGAATCCATTTTGGTTTGCCTGAGCTGTTGCGGTAGTGGAAGTCTAACCACACTTTCTAAAGAACTTGGGCCCGATTTCATAAAACTTACGACGCGTCGCAGAGTAAATACGCATCCTTACTCTATGGATTCATCGCATCTCGATTTGCGACGCGTCGCGGAGCTTTATGAAACTTTATCACACCTTTATCACAACTTTCATGTGAATCAACTTTACCCCTTGCATTTTCCACAAGATTTTAAGTCGGATTTGAATTAGAAGTGTATGACTATAAGTTCATGTCAAATTGCAGGTTAAGCAAGGTGATCAAAACTACTAATAACAGGGTCTCCAAAAACACCTGCCTACCCCTTCAGTTCAAACTTGATTCCCCTCTGAGAACGATCCTGCTAGGATCGAAACGTCAGGCCCTCCTAACTCCATGCTCCAAGCGATTTGTATTATTTCAGGTCATTATTTTGGCTGATGAGTAGTTCACAACGTTTATTATTTGCATTGATTTCCTAGGTTTAATTTGTCAAATCTGTCAAATTTGCATTACAAAACATGCAGAGTCACATATTTATGTTCTCTTTTTGAATCATCTTAACCTTTACTTTTAACAATCTGATTGATCTTCAGGAGAAACCAGGGAGCATTTCGATTACTGAGGTTGATCATGAAGATGCAGAATGGGCCGTGGTCAAGCAGTGCTTGTCAGTCTTTGTTATTGAGGTCTACCAGTGTAAACTGTGTGCCAGCTTCAACTCCACTCAGAAAGCCACGGTTACCAGTCACCTCAAGGTACGTACTTCCTTCGTTTCTCCCTCATAACATGTTGTGGCAATTGTGATCATACACATACCACCACAACTTCCTGTGGAACTGTACTGT
Organism: Astropecten irregularis; assembly: GCA_963971285.1. NCBI lineage: Eukaryota > Metazoa > Echinodermata > Asteroidea > Paxillosida > Astropectinidae > Astropecten > Astropecten irregularis. Next base: position 22,393,163 of record OZ020244.1, read on the forward strand.
AGACCATGAGTAGCCTTACCCACAACAAAAAAATGTAGTGCACTGCCACAAACTCCAACACTTGTTTCTACAGGTCTCATGCCTTACTTCCCCAAAACAGTCTACCGGTACTCCTGGACCTTTGGTACTGAATCAAACAAAGCCCAACAACAGGTGCTTACTGTTTGGTACCAAACATGCCAAAACTCAACAGAACTACCTGTTGGAGTTTGAGTGGTTTGGGGCAGATAGGCAGCATTCCATAAGTACAGATTTTTTTATGACGAACATTCCAGCCGATTCTTTTAGTGGCGTACTCTTTCTTTATACACCAACCTTCTCAATCTCTATCTCCCCCACTGCATCCAGGAGAAGCATCCTACTGAGTGGATGATACTCAAAGATGCGGAGAATTCCTCCTCCCTCCCTGGAGGCAGCAAGACCAACGCCATATCTCGAGGGGATTTGGAGGAGATGGTCGAGAAGGAACTGACTGATGGAAACCGAAAAAAGTCCAAGGAGAGAAGCAAGGTACGAAATCAATTTGATTTTTGTTCCCCAACATTTTTAAACATTTAATACATGATTGGTAAAAGTCACAGAACAGCACTCACACTTTGTCTAATCCAACATGTACATGAAACAATAAGCTTGTGAACATTTGAGCTCAATCGGACATCTGAGTCACAGTAAAAATAGCGAAAACCCGACTCAATTTCTTATAAAACATAAAGAATAGTTTTGATCTTACCCCAAGATCAAAATTGTTCTCGGTCTTTGTTTGACTAATTTCTGGATAAAATTAATGCACCATTTCATGTGGAAATATTTTAATGGTATGTTTCTACCAGCACCATATTCATACCCTGTAAGTTATAGGTAAATCTGTGAACATTGCTGTCTGGGTACATTACCAATACTGTACTTTATCTTTAACATGTTTAAGTCAACATTTGAAATTTCTTGCATGAAAATAAAAAAAATTATGGTGATGTAAATTTTTTTTTTCTTTTCTTTCTTTTTTTACATGTTTAATTGCATTGAGATATCAAGTGAAAGATATGTTCTTAGCTTTGATAAAGATTCTGTTAGGATTATTGAAACGTCAGGCCCTCCGAACTCCAAACATTTTATAAATGTCAGGTCATTATTTTGGCTGATGAGCAGTTTGTATCAGTTTATTACTTGTATTGGAAAATATGTCTGTCACAGCCTACATGTAGGTTTGGTCATTGTATTTGACCATGTATATAATTTAACTTCAGAATCTATTTTCTTTTAGCATGACTCTTGATTAACAATGTTATATCCCCTGATGAGTGTAGATTTTAATCTGTGTTTTTGACAATCATTTGTGAGTAAGCACTTATTAAAAGGATAATACTGATACAAAGTCATACCCCAAATTAGGGCAACACCCCAAACTAGTGCTGGGATTTATAGATTAACGGATTTAATTTTCCGGTTATAAATTTCCACAAATCATTATCCGTAAATTAAAGGGAAAGAAGGGGATGAACATTTGGCTCATGCTAAAGTGTAGAATACACACTTGAATCTCAGTTTGTTATTTTGTTAATTTTGCCAAGTAGAAACATGCTTTTTACATACTTGATCTAAGAAACATTGTATTTGCTTGGTAAGCTTAGATTCCCATTGTGGTCACATCAAAAACGTCAATTCCCTACGTCAATACCATGCTTTTATTGAGGCACGCACGACCGCACTAGCGCTGTCATTAAATAAAGGTGATTGTATCTAGTTACCTTGATTTTTTTTTGCAATCAGTAACTGGATATGAAATTAGCCTATTTTGCCCAGCACTACCCCGAACAGAACTTTAATCTTATTTACTGACAATGATGTTTTGTTTTGATTAATTGTTTACAGGTGTCCATCGTTTGTGTGCCTTCACCAATCACTGCAACCTCCACAGGCTCTCAGACGAGCACACAGACTTTCACCGCAAAAGTGTCAGTTGGAAGCACTCCGACAGTCATGGCAGTCAGTCGTCCACTTCCGGCAGTCACAGCAGTCAGTCGCCCACTTCCGGAAGTCACAGCAGTCAGTCGTCCACTTCCGGAAGTCACAGCAGTCAGTCGTCCACTTCCGGAAGTCACAGCAGTCAGTCGTCAACTTCCGGCAGTCACGGCAGTCAGTCGTCCACTTCCGGAAGTCACAGCAGTCAGTCGTCCACTTCCAGAGGTCACAGCAGTCAGTCGCCCACTTCCGGAAGACACAGCAGTCAGTCGTCCACTTCCGGAAGTCACAGCAGTCAGTCGCCCACTTCTGGAAGTCACAGCAGTCAGTCGCCCACTTCCGGAAGTCACAGCAGTCAGTCGTCCACTTCCGGCAGTCACAGCAGTCAGTCGTCCACTTCCGAAAGTCACAGCAGTCAGTCGTCCGCTTCCGGAAGTCACAGCAGTCAGTCGTCCACTTCCGGCAGTCACAGCAGTCAGTCGTCCACTTCCGGCAGCACAGTATTCTGTGGTACCGCTCGTGAAACTGGTCTTGACGAATACACTGACTTCTCAATCTGTGAGTGGGATCCAGTCTGTTTATTCCACAGCAAAAACCAGAAATCGAATCATCCTACCCGCTGGGAACACTAAAGAAGATGTTGGCGTACAAAATCAGAGGGTGATAGTCGTGAAATCAAGTCCCACTCAGCAAGGTCTTCTGAGACCGGTTCTGAGACGGAACGCCAAGTGCAAACCCAGAGAATTCAAAGACTTTGTGGTGAATGTCCCTGGGAAGAGAGGGCATGATGAGACAGGAGACAACTTGGATGAGGATGATGATTGTCAGGACAATGATGTCGATGACAATGATGCTGATGAGGATTACGTACCGGAGGATGGCAAGGATGGAGAGAGACAAGGGAAGGAAAATGCAGGAGAATCAGTGCCGGTGCCAGTAAAGACCGCTAATAGGCCCCGCAAGTTTCAGTGTGAGAAGTGCCTGACTCGGTTTGGAACTGTCGATGCCTTGTTCAGGCACGGGAAATTAAACAGGTGCGTCGGGATCCCGATAACCAGCAAAGAATTCCCCTGTGATAAGTGCGAATACAAGGGAACCTCTGTGTCCAGCCTGAAGATACACCGCCACGTTCATCAGCAGCGGAAGGAGAAAAAGTATGGCTGTGTATCCTGCAAGAAGGGGTTCACATCCCTCAAGAGCTTGCGGAGACACCGGAGAAGCAGATGCTCTGCCCTAAAGGTCAAGAAACCCAAAACTCCCAAGACTTATTCCTGTGAACAGTGCGAGAAGGTGTTCAGGTACAAGAAGGCCCTCAAGGATCACATGGCCACGCACAGTGAGCTCCGCTGCTTCAAGTGTGATGGCTGCACTAAGTCCTTCAAGACATACGGAGCACTCAGAAGGCACCGCAAGAAACACAGAGACAACTTTATTTACTGCGATCAGTGCAACTTCAAGACGCGGTGGGCTTCGAGCCTGAAGAACCACTATCAATCTCTCCATCTAACAGACAACAGGGAGTTCCTCCAGTGTCCGGATTGCTCCTACCAAACTCAGAACAAGTATTACCTGAGGCGGCACCTCGAATCCCACTTGGACATTCGTCCGTTCATGTGTGAAATCTGCGGCAAAAATTTCAAGACACAGGTCATCCTCAACATCCACCTTGAGACCCACAAGGATTCGGAGTACAAGTGCGACAAATGCGACTATGTGGGCAAGACCAGACCAGCCGTCTATGCTCATCAACTAGTTCACCTGCCCCGCGATAGGATGACCTACAAGTGCGAACAGTGCGACTGGGTGGGCAAGCGGAAGAGCGAGCTGCACATGCACTACCGCAAGCACTCCTCCCTGAAAATGTACCATTGTGAGGACTGTGGGAAGTCCTACAAGCACAAGCACGCACTGACAAGACACACAAGGGAAAGGCACCTCCAGAAACTGGAGGATCTTTCCACTCTGGAGGCGGAAGAAGCACAGTCGCAGGCAGAGAACGCCGTGCTGGATACCGTCCAAGACATGCTGGACAGCGCTCAGATGGGCTTGCGGGCGGAAGAGACGCACAGCATGAACGGGATTCAGACCATCCTCGGAGGGCCTCCGCTGAAGAGCGGACTGAACATGCAGCAGTACCAGGTGATCCAGGTTCCCCGGGAGGAAGTGGTGGGAGATGTAGAAACTGATCACATGGACACGGTAGTATCTCACCAACCTCACGTTGTCATCCATGATCCTAGGGTTCCTGTAGCTCAGTTCTTTGAGATCAGCACATCGGATGGTGTAGGGGATGGACACCACCTACCAGTCCACACTGCACAGTGAGACTCAGATTGACTCTGACAGCCCCAAACCCTTTCTCTGAGCAATCTCCAGTGAATCTTGGACCATGAACTGCACTAGATACATGTATTATCATTTCGTAGAGGTGAACTTTTTTAGCATGAGAACGATTCTTATCCAGAAGGCACAGGATGTTTAAAGGGATAAAGCAACTTTATCAATGCTTATTATTAATGCATGCAGAATAGGGGCGATTCACATTAGTGCACCACCATGAGTTTGCAACACGTTGGCTAATCACAATGCGCGTAATTAATTTTGTGGACAGAAATGTGCATGTTGTGGAAAGATGCGCAGTTTGTCAACAAATTGGTCAATGCGTTGAAAACTCATGGTGGTGCACTTGAGAAACGCCCGTATTACTCCCAATGCTTATAAGTTAATTTTGTTGGTGTTCTTTTGTCATTGTTTACCTCCATATCTTTCTTTTAAGAGACCATTAATATGACCAACAAATTTGATTGGCTGGAAGATGTCTGGTTACATGTGCCAGGGCTGGATTGCATTAAACATTAGGATTGATCTTAATGGTAGCCTACTATCATACTTTGGTAGCATAGTACCAAAACAGAAATCTTCACAGATTTACCTACAACTTAAATCTTCACAGGTTTATCATTTCATGTTCATGTTTGATCAGGCCAAGTGTGCTTTTCTGTGACCTTTACCAATCATGTATTATACCTTTAAGATTAATCTTAGCACTTCACGAAATCTGCCTATAATTGATTGCCCTGATGAGAGCTCCAAAATGAAAGATGTAGGGCCTGTTTGTTTCAGGCATACGGTCAGTGATCTTGTAGATCCATGTCCCATGCAGGATACGCTAAAAATGGGACCCATGAAACAAACAGGCCCGTACACATACACACAGTAGTACAATTGGATGTCTCTTGAAAGATTGTTACAGAGCAATTTTGAACAGATTTCTAAATACTTGTCATTTGACGACAAATCTAAAATGTCAATTCATTTGATCATTAACAATCCAGTCAGCTTCCTTTACCCTTGGTCAGGTTGGTAGGCGTACATGTGCACTTATCTGTTTTACAGGTAAACAAAAAAAAACCTTTCTTGGAGGAATCTTCATACTTGAAATTTCAATTGGTCAAATTCATTGTTAACGTAAATTTTGATATTTGCCAAAAGAAGTCAGTGCATCTGATGTGATGTTTTTGGTATATTCTATATCTTGTGAATTAAAAGTATGAATGGAAATGAAAGACATTTTATTTGATGCAATCATTCAAAATGCTAATACGATTTATCAAACAAAAATAATTGACAATTTTCGACACCGTCAGCATAGGGCTTGAGCGCTCAGTTTGTGAGATCCCTGGTACGCTATTCCGGATATTGCAGGTTTGAATCCTGCTCTAGCCATTTTTTCTTTGTTCCCTTTTGAATAATTTTTCATTCGAAAGCAGCTTAACCCAAGCGAACACTTTTGACACACATCATATACCTTTTCGTTAAGTACGGATAATTTGCAAGAGGAATTCATGGATCAGTACATGTACTACATGTAGACAGAAGTGAAGTATTTATTTTCATTAAAGATTAAGAAATGAACTACAATGAGATAACAGCCGAACTGTATCTCTACAGAGAAACGTGAACTTATAGAACAATTAAAACAAATACATGTACAATGTACATACATTTATAGCGCTATTTTATCTAGTTACAAACTACTCAAAGCGCTTATTGTTATCCCTGGTCATCGGGCCCCATTTCCTAAAACCATCTCAACTCTCTGGGGAGTATAAATCTTCTCGGCTGCCTGCAAAGCGCACAAAGGCTTATCAAGCACAAAGCCATCTCTACCCTCGCAGGTACCCATTTACACCTGGGTGAAGAGAAGCAATAATGAGACAAAGCGTCTTGCCCAGGAATTAAAAAAAATGAAGTAAAACAGGTCATACACTAACCTAAGATTTGTCAATGGAAATCAACTTACAGGATTTAGTCTTTCAAATGAGTCAGTAGTATATTGCACGGAAATATCCATCAGTGCGACGAGAGCGGAATGTGAGGACGAACATTAATTTCCACTTCCAGAGCACAAAATCCAAAAAGTATGGAGAGTACATGGTAAAGAAAAACATCCAATGATAAAAGTATCACTAAGGACTATACGAACCAAATTGAACCCTAGTAAAGACAAACGAACTTTAAACAAGAAAATGTTATGAAAATAAATTTTCTCTTCATGGATGGGAATAAAATGACTTTAAAAAATGAAAAATTAACCCAATTATACAATAGATACTTGGTGTGGACCCTAAAATATTTACTAGTACGAGAATTTTATTCCGTAACATAAGTTTATAACACATTGAAGATGTCTGTTTGAAATCGAAACAATATTATGGGAGTACAGAGTAGGCTAAATGGGTAAAATATGATAAAAGTGCCACTAATAAAGCTAAGCAGTACGGACCAAATTGAATAGTAAAGACAAATTGACTTTCTCTATAATTTTTATAAACCATGAGATTTAAAATAACCTTAAAATGAAAAATAATTAACCTAATGCCTAAAAGATATACTTGATGTAGGCCCTACATGTATTACTACTAGTATACTGGAATTCTGCGATGTTGCATGTTTGTTTTAACACTACACAATGAGAATGATGTCATTGATGTACACTGTGAAGGTCACTAGCTACCACAATGAAGATGGTTCTGGCACCTAGCCAACGAAGATGCTGATGAACAGGCCAGACACGAGAGCCACGAATGACACGAATTGGCCAACAGAGGGCGCCGCCGAGCCTTCTTCCTCGGGAAGCCAGGGCGTTGTGTTGATCCAGACCGAATTACCGCCAGAAGCCTCTTTCAACTGAAGTTTGGAAAGACACAAAATAAAGGCAGGATATTGGGCGTGTTTAGAAACATAAGCACAACAGACTGTGGTAGGTCAATGCCACACCGGCGCACCCAGGATTTTGTCTTGGGGGGGGGGGGGGGGCTCAAAGAAAAATTTTCTCCCACGAAACATTTTGTGACTCCCCCCCCCCTTCCTCCTCTCCCTTTCCCTCTCCCCCCCTTTTTTTCGTTTTTTTTCTTCTTTTTTGTTCGTTTTTTTTTTTTCAGGGACCCTCTTGGGGGGGGCTCAAGCCCCCCGAGCCCCCCCCCCCCCGGGTGCGCCACTGCAATGCAGGCGCGGTTCTAGAGCCAAAATTTGGGGGGGGCTAGAAGAGCCATTATTTTTTGGGGGGGCTAGAAGACCCAATATTTTGGGTTCTTCAAACACTCGCTTCTGCTATGTCTTATTAGGGGTCTAAAAACATGCACATTATAGCCCACACAACGCGTTTTTATGTAATTGGCGCTTAATAACGGGAAAAATCCAGTATTTTCAAGAATTTTTTTTTTCACTTGCATTTTTTTGGGGGGGCTAGACAAAATTTTGGGGGGGCTACAGCCCCCCCTAGCCCCCCCGTAGAACCGCGCCTGCTGCAATGCCATGAAAACCTATTAGGCTTTAAGCGGAGCAAAGCCTGTCAACAATTTCGGTAACATTTTCGGTAACTTTATTATGCCCAGTTAGAGCAACATCACACCTGGGCAACACGACTTTGGGCCCTGTATACTAGCAACATTATTTTGGCCAACGTATTACCGAGATGTTGCTGCGACATGTTAGCCAACTCGCTTTGCTCTGTTACGGTGTACACTGAACATTTTCAGCAACAGCGTATATCGGGGCAACATCTTACCGGGATTGTTACCGAAAATGTTGACAGTATCTTTTTTTAAGTTGATAAACCAGTTGAATGTTTTGCCAGCTGCATGCATCTACTGGCTTTCAAAACCCATGCGAAACTTTCGAAGGTCTATTTTTATCCTTTCAACATCAACTTACCATGTTGCACAGTCGGTGTCAAACTTAATGCTAAAGAGGCAGGGTGGCATGTGTATACTTGTAATAAAATGATCTTCATGCATCATTATTCTTCACACGCGCCGCAGCAACACAAATAGAACATTGTACAGGGGTACAGTGTTTTCGAATCAATTGGCTCTCATTAAAGGTAGTATCATACTTCGGTAAGAGACCAAAACAGAAATGTTCACAAATTTACCTATAACTTTCAGGGTATAAAGGTGGTGGTGGTAGAAACATACCGTTAAAATATTTTCGCCTGAAATGGTGTATTTATCCAGAAATTAGTAAAGCAATGACCGAAAATCTTTTTTATCTTTTAAAAGATCAAAAATAAAAGAGAAAAGACTTAAGAAATACTGTGGCCGTTTTTCACTGTTTTCTCAAAAAGTGGGCACCGTATGGGACTGAAATTTTCACAGATGACTGTTTTTGTATCCGTCTTGATATTTTTGCCCATGAATCTGTATTTATATTGAGAAAAACCAAAGTATGATATTACCTTTAAATCATTCTAATTTTATCATTGCCTTGTTCCTTTCTCTAGGTTTTTTTTCTATATGCCAACCTTTTGATGTCTATATCCATCTTGAGGTACGCTGAATTTATACCCAGTTGGGCAACCGTCATCAGTTGGGCTGTAAGCGGCCGCAGTTGAACTCAGTGTCCAATCATCGGGGTCGGTCATGTTCTGACATGCGTAGTACATCTTAGTGGAGCAATCGGAGGCAAGGTACCAGCGCCAATCCGTTTTACTGGTGTAGATTGGGAAAGAGAGAGGTAAGGAATCAATGCTGATCAATTTTCCTTTTTGTAGAAAACAATTATTTTGTTATAAACTGAAAAAAGGATGCATTGATGGTGGGAGAAGGCGTCATGTCGGAGGATCTAAGTGAACATTAATTTACACCATTGAATTTCTCTAGGTATATCAGGTATAATGTACATGATTGGTAACATACCGTAACAAAAATTGTTCATATATTTACGTATAACTTTCAGGGTATGAAGATGGTGCTGGTAGAAACATATCGTTAAAATATTTCCGCCTGAAATATGTATGTATCCAGAAATTAGTCAAACAAAGACCGAAAAAAAGTTTTGATCTCGTGGTAAGATCAAAACCATTCTTTATGGTTGGTAAGAAAACTCGAGCCGGGTTTTCGCTATTACTCAGATGTCCGATTAAGCTCACATTTTCACAGGTTTATTATTTCATGTATATCATGTTTGATCAGACAAAGTGTGAATGCTGTTCTGTGACCTTTACCAATCATGTATTATACCTTTAGAAGTTGTTCCGACTTCCAGTGATTATTTGTTTTCATTATGTCATTATTTCATTATTTAGGTTCTGAAAAGGTTCCAGTGAGCCAATGCATACCTGAGCCAGACACAGGACTCGGAAGTGAGGGCAGCATCGGGTTGTCCCTCCGCCCAGGTGAACAGGGCTGTCTTGATCAAGTCCGGTGTGATCATGTCCGTGGCTGCGAACTGTACCCTGCATTTGACGAACTCCGTGAAATCATAAATGACTCCCGCTCCGTCGCTCGGTCCGTCGTGCTTCAAGCTTTGGACATGATCGTCAAGAGAAAAGGTATGAACCAGTGGCGGTTCTACGGGGGGGGGGATTGAGCCCCCAATATTTTGTCTAGCCCCCCCCCCCCCCCTATAAATTATTTTTCTTTTTAATGCTGAATAATACTGGATCTTTTCAGTTATTACACGCCGATTACATGAACAACGTGTTGTGTTGTACTTCTGATAAGACATACAGAACTTGAGCGAATGTTAGGAGAAGGGTCTAGTCTAGCCCACCACGCACGGTGGCTCTTCTAGCCCCCCAAAACAAATTCATGGCTCTTCTAGCCCCCCAAAAATATTGACTCTAGAACCGCGCCTGGTATGACCGTACATGGATCTAGGAGCAGCATGATATAACTTTTAGTAAATCACTTCAGAATCGTTAATGATACTCACTATGTACTGTTGCCGTAGTGGGTAGAATCACTGTAAAATCTCACCATGTTGGTAAGATTCTTGGGACCACAGTCTGGATAATCGTTGAACTGCATGCAGATGTATATTATATATGATAAGACAAAGCTCTTTGTGAATATGTCACGACTGTTATATTGCACAACATAGAGGGAAACTCGTATACCAAAACTGACATGAATTTTCATGCTGGCGGGCGCGAACGATTAGCTTCAAAAGACAACGCTGCAGTTCAAGACCCATTTTAAACTGCATGGGGCACTGTATATGCGGCAAAAGTAATGCATTTAAATTGCATTCTTGGATGTCTTGAATTCTTGAAAGTCTTGAGTAGGACTTGGGGTGTATAATACTCTTTTTGGAAGATGTGCGGTCCTGAAAAGCACAGATGAGAGTGGATTCTCGAAGTTTCGACTAATGTGTTCTATGTAGTCGTCCTCCTCTCTCTCCTGGGGAAGACTAGAGCACACTGGTCGAAAAGCCCAGAATCCACTCTCATCGGTGTGCGTGCGCTGTTGACTTGAAGACCGATTCTCAAAAGTCTTCCATTATAATAACCACTCTTACCAGCCTCATCTGTTTGTCCTCCCAGAACAGTTTGTGAATGTACACGCCTCCGTGAGTATAGACTTCTCCACTCCCAGCTGTGCTACCAGTGGCCACTACAACCGACTTGCCTGCCTGAATTACACACAGAGAACAGGATAATATCAGCAACAGCTGAACATTCACATTTCTTTGGTAAAATTTAAAGTTTCAGAATTAAATTCTTACTAGAAAAGAGGTTGTTCATTGTGGAAAGTGGTAAGAAGCAAAGTGTTTGATAGCTCACGATGTTGGCTGAAAGGTAGCGGCGTTTAGGCTGCAGACTGCCAGCTTTGGCAAGGCCGAAGAAGAGTCTTGCGCGGTCATATCAATTCATATACATGTGCTCAGTTTTGCTGTTTTGCATGGGTCTTGGTCCTTGATTCAGTTTTTGTAAACGAAAATCAAGAATCGTGCTGTACTTGTCTGTTGTCAAGATTCATGGCATCCATGCATATTGGTATGAGACTTGCAAACCAGTAGCAGCACTTTCCTATGGAGCTGTACGACCACCGAGACTCGCCACAGGGGCAGCATTTTTCGTCCTTTCTTTAGTACCTTCCTCATCTGCCTTGGTGTTGGCCACTGTCCTTCGTAGGTGTCTTCGAGATCCTTCGGAGTCAAGATGCGGTCACCCAGAAACTCCCCCAGAGGTCCGTTAACAGTGTCATCATTTCCCTGGTCAAACTTTTCCTATTATGATAGCAAAGTAAGCAAACGAATACAATCCTCGTGTGAGGTGTTTTTACATGTTGTAAACCAGTGTGTTCTTTTTTACTCTCCCATTATACAGAATGTGATCACGGTAGAACCGCCACTGGTTCGCTAAGGCTTCGAGAGTGGCTAATTTATAAGCCAACTCATGGCTCAAACCAAAGTTTCATTTTCCATTTACAACTACACGACATCGTGTTAACTCAACAAGGACTCTGGTATGATGACCATAATCAGAGTTATTTATGGCTTACATTCATGTAGATTTGGACCATCTCTTCACCGTTGCCAGGCTGGTTGATCCAATCGGCTATTTCCTTGATACCATCTGAGAATAACCGATCGGTCAGGCTGCATTCCAGGTCGATAGTGCTACCAAGGTGAGCCAAACGCATCTGCAAGTCAGCGATAAAATCAAGTTCTGCAAAATTGTAAACCCCTCAAAATAAGTTCTGCAACTCACGCTTGAGGGATGATATCTATTTTGTTACTAATCTATGAACGGCATGGGTGTCGATCCCGGGGGGGGGGGGGGGGGGAGATATATCCCCCCCCCCCAATATTTGAGGTGGGGGGATGGCGTGTATTATCATCCCCCCCCCCCCCCCCCAATATTTCGAGGTTGAATACCATTCAAGTTTATTGTATAGAAATATTACATGATCCTTGTTGTTTTTTTAGTCTTTGCAGTAAATACTATGTTTAATTCTTCTGAATATCGTTTTTAAATGCTCTAAAATGCGACTTTTTGACTCTGTTTTTATTAAAAAGTCCCTGGTTTTGGGAGGGGGTATCCCCCCTCCCACAGACTCCCCCCACTTGGTCGCTTCGCTCCCTCGCATAGGACACCAAATCACCAATCATCCCCCCGAATCATGAAAAGAATCGACACCAGTGATGAACGGCGGTGAAACTGATATCATTGGAAAGCATCATTATTCTTTTGTACAATGATGTGATATAATCATGAAATGTGCATTTCTCCTGAATAAAGGGCAAAGTCAGAAGTGAAATGTTGCAAAATGGCAAAATGCAAATTGAAAATGTTTGGACCATGCTTTCACGCACCATTTATAAAACCATAGAACTGCTTTCACGCACCATTTATAAAACCATAGAACTATAGTTCTATGGTTTTATAAATGGTGCGTGAAAGCATGGTCCAAACATTTTGATCCAACTCGGTCCATCCTCGAAACGATTGGGAATTCACTGCTGAAAACAACAAATTTTGCGACATTTCATTTTGGACATTGCTGCATATTTACCAGAACTGTACTAAACATTCAACGATTACATTTGATAGCATAACACATCATTGTAAAGAGGAATAATCACTCTTTCCATTAGGACGCAAAATGGCGGTATGCTGCCGCCATTTGGGGCCTCAAGCGACATAAAGGGTTTTGGCCACACGACGAAGCCGAAAAGGGCTCCAGCTTCACCAATTATAATTCTCAAGCCCTTAATTTCATTTAGGGTGCAAAAATGGCGGTACGCTGCCGCAATTTGGGGCCCCAAACGACAAAAAGAATTGAGCCACATGACGAAGCCAAAGAAAGGCTCCAGCTGTATATCAAGCCCTTCATTTTGTTTTGGACACAAAATGGCGGTATAGCAAAACAAATCCCAAGCCTATACCTCGACCAAGCCTCATTTCGTATAAAGGTTCTATATGTCAGTTTTTTTCTAATTATTATTTATTTGTTTTTCTTCAATTAAGAGTGTGGAAGAAGTAACCACCCACCTCTCCAAGGCAATACCAGTTGTCAATCTCCACTGCTCGGACGCCCATATTGAGAAGGTCAGTAAAACTAAACTCCTGATTGGCGTAGTTGAGACAGTCCATAGGATAAGGTGGCGGCCATGGACACGTGTCGTTAACTTCAGTCGAAACCATCATGGAATAAAAGGAAACAAAACAAATCTTCATTATTATTTTTTTTCGTGGAAAATTATTACATTTTTCTTTTAAAGCTTAAGATTGCGGTCTTTCTTTCTTTAGGGCATTCGAGTGGCTGAAATACACAGAGACCAAAAAAATGGTGCAATAAATAATTCATATTTTCTCAAGACGATTTGAAAGCATAAACGGACCGGAATTAATCAAAACAATTATAACGAGTGTATTAATGATTGTTTAGGGTTTTATGCAAATTATAGGTTTGTCCTTCACCGACGTATATCAGCACTTCTTACTCCGTGTTTTGTTTAGTGCACATGTCAAAAATCATGCGTGGGATTTGAACCCACGACCTCCTGCTTACTAGTGCGGGTTTCTTGGGTTTGTTATTGTTGTTTTGTTGGGTTTTTTAATGTTTTTTTTTGTTTTGGTTTTGGTTTGTGTGAACTTTGGGATGTTTTGTCCTTTATTGCAAATACCTCCATATCCCCAAGCTCTGGCATTGTAACCGTTGTGCGCCTGTAAACATGAAAAAAAGATGAACAATGATTTTTCTATATCAATCTTTACTATATGTGATTTCTATGATTTAAATATTATTGAAAGGTTTTGTTATTCAAGCAAGCTGTGGCAAGATTTGGTCTTTATCATACAGTCAGGTGTGTCTATTGACAAGTCACTAAAATTATTGTGATTCCTTTATACAGCGGGTCAAGGTCGGGGAGGGGAACTGCGTCGTTTTATTTAAAGCCAAATAAGGTAGGCTTGCGATAACACCGTGTATATCTAGTGTGTGAATGGTTCTGAAAAGAACCGATGGTTTAACACTTGACGTTTCGAACAGTGTGATTTGTTCGTCTTCAAGTGGAAATCTAAAGCCTTTAAAGAATTGAATGTTCACTTATTATGGGTTACCGTGAAAGGGTTGGGTATAAAGCAGAGTGTACACTGTCAACATTTTCTATTACGTTTTCGGTAACATGTTGCCCAGTTAGGGTAACATACCTGGGCAATACGACTTTGTGTACGCCCTGTGTACACTAGCAACATTGGCCAACATGTTACCGAGATGTTGCTGTTACCCAACTCGTTTTGCTCTGTGTACACTGACAACATTTTCAGCAACAAGGTATACCTGGGCAACATGTTACCGAGATTGTTACCGAAAATGTTGACAGTGTACACTCTCTTTTAATAAGCGTATCGATCACTGTTGCCCCAGCATGAAACAATTTTGTTTATAAACATCAAATAACCACAAGGGAAACTGACCGGTTCGAATCCCGCTCCAGTTATTTTTTCTTTGTTCACTTTCAATGATTTTTTTTTTATCTAAGGAAAAGCTCATCATTCTATGAGCATAGGCGAGACTTCATTACATTAATGTGAAGTCGTCGAGCATAATTATGATTTCAACACCCAATTATGTGCAAAAAGTTGCACATTGTGCTGCTAGAACATAACATGTATATCCACTATATACCGTCATAAAAATGGCATCAAAGGCACACATTGCCTGTCAACAATAATACACATAATGACTGGAAGGTATAGAGCCATGAACTTACATCAAGCATTTGAAGTCTGTTCCATGGCTCATCGATCTGCATAATAGGTTTAAATAAGGAAAAAACGTCAAACGAATTATTGAACAAAAGTTATACTCGAAATGCTGAAAACGTTGTGGAAACTCTCTTGACGGTTACTCAAATTCAAGCTCACTTTGTTGAGTATGATTGGTGTCACAAGTGACATTATACATAAAGTTGTTTTTCTATTCTTAGAATTCTTTAATTTGGACAATATTTAATTATATTTCTGTTGTTTTTTTTCCTTATTATTGCCCCACCACGAGCCAAGCTTGTCTGGTCTCTCAAGTTAATTTGATGTAAAACGAATTTGATTTTAGGGGCAGACGCGCCGATTAAAACAGTGTACATAAGGAAGCCTTGCTCATGCAATTAGAAGACTATACGTGAAGTGTCTGAATATAATTATCGATTATTTCGTCAATTAAAAATCGATACTTAGGATTTTAGAGTTCTGTAATTTCCATAAAAAAATAACTGACTGTCACGGTGGGTAAGATTAAAATCATTGAGCTAATAATCAAGACCACTTGCTTATGTTGTTTCTGCACAGGAATAGGACTGCCACACCCTTTATAAACTGCGGCCAATTGAAATTTCAATTTCATGAAATTTCTGTCTTCATAAAACAGGATTAATTTCTGTCTTCATGAAACAGGATTAACAACCAAATTTCCATGTGTTGTGCATCACATGTGATTGTTCTTCGGCTGTTTTTCGCTGACCATGAATATGAACTTGAATTTAAGGGTGGTTTGTTTTATCGGGCAAGGCATATTGTGCTAATCAAAAGTTGTGTGCTTAGCAGCTCCATGAAATTGGCTGCCTGTTGGTTAGAACCATAGAGCAAATTAAAATCATTATTTTAATATAGCTCTGTGGTTAGTACCTGCAACTCTCTCTGTTGTTTAGCAGTGGCCACTATCCATGGATCCACAGGCACCTCTCCTGGCATGCATTTATGAGTGTCGTCTCTGCACTGTGGCGAACCAGATAGTTACGAGAATCAAAATGGTGGATATAGTTTGACAAGATGGCAGTATTGTTGTACACAAGATGAACACGCGTTTCAATCATACATGGCGCGTCCATATAGAAAATCAATTAATCGATCAATTTATCCACGATTGGGCCAACCAAACAATCGGTCCCATCCAATCAACCATCCATCCACCAATCTGTCAATAAGTCAATAAAATAAATTAGTTTGTCATCAAACAATCAATCCAATCAACACATCAATCAATCAATCAATAAACCCACCTTTCTATACCTCCCCTAGGCCATCTGATTGGATACTTGACCAAGCTGAGTCAAGAGCCTCTTTAATTGCTTATTGTCACCCGTCTCAGTCTCAGTATAAGTTACAATTGCATGCAGTGATACAAGTAATACAATGTTTACAATTGAGCAATAGACATAAAATATGGTGACAATATTAAGAATATGATTAATGATCCTGCTACCTGCTCAACCACGGCTTTAAAAAAAACCACTCTAGATCATAAAATTGTATGCAGTACAAAATTGACATGCCATACATTATAAACTCACCTTCTGACAGGACACTTCTTTGCTAATTCCAGTACATGATTGATCAGCCGCTCCAGCAACCTGCAAGGGGAGAATTAAAAGTCGGAATTGGTATCTCGCCAAGTCGACTTTTGGAGTGGTAAAAGTCGTCTTGTCTCAATAATTATTTTAGCAAGATGACCTTTAGCGTCTAATGAGAGAAAATAATCTTAGAAAATGGGTGAAACTTCCAATATACTTTCAGTATGTCATAAATATTTATTTCAGCAACATTTTCCCTGAATTAAATCGGCCAGAAAAAAGTGGTACTATAGACAGAATATTCAAAGCCGTTTTTCTCAAAACATACTTTTTTGAGATACACCCTTTTGCCATTATTGGGCCGAATGGAACCCGTGGAGCTCCGCAAATATGCATTATTTTGTTGTCTTTTATCATAGCATTTTTGAGAACTAAACCTTTCAAATTCACAAAAGCTAAAAAACTACTCGGTGCATTCCTAAAGGTAACGCACCGTGAAGCATGACAAGAAGGGTAGAAGTAATAAGTGCATGAATTTCGGGTGTTTTTGCAAGTGAAACGAACCCTATGTACAAATGTAAATAGAAGTCTGAATACATTAAGTACATAAAGTATTGTAAAAAAAAAAAAAAAAAAAGGTTATTCCACCATACTGGTTGTAGTACGATTTGTAATGGCACCACTCCACATAGCCTGACTGGTACCAGGATTTTTAATATTATTTATGAATCCTTGCGATGATGAAGTGCTTTCAATATGTTTTATTTAAATAGGGAAATGTGTACTACATTAACGGTATGCGTAAAGGTGGCACATTATGTGCTGATTTACCATAGAAAACGCCTCGTTGCTAAAGCCATGTGGCGAATATTCCATTATACCATATTCCATTAAACCTGTAGAAGTTTGAGGTCAATCAGCCATCTGGGTCGCGATATTATGCGTTTACAATAAAACGCTAAGCGATTTAATTATTCCAATCGGAAAATAGTTTCATTTATTTCTCAACGAATATGGCAGTTCAGACAAAAACATTTCATGGGATGTTTTCTCCTATCATCACCATTATACTGTGTAAGTTTTATGTGAATCTGTGATCTAGAAGTGTATTTTTGTCTTACCAATTCTGTACCATCCCTTTAACCGCTGACTGAAAGAAGCTAAGGAAAGTCATTTTGTATTCAATTGAATTTCCAATTTGAATCGTGCTTACCTTGGCAGCATGGAGTGATATTGCTAGGATGATCGCTAGAGCGTGTGATGGAAGAACCGATGCCCCTTCATGATGTTCATTGCTTGTGCCGATCACTTCTTCATACATATAAACTTGTATATCGACTGGCAATATTGTTTTAAGTGTACAACGTAGTAAGCAAGAATCAAACCACATTAATAATTGTCATATTTTTTATATGACCATTCTGTACACAACCTGTTTATCTCACACGATATATAGTCCAAAGGTTGATCTGATAGGAATGTCATAGGTTTTTGCTTAGATACGAGCTTGAAATGCTGCATGGAAAACATCAATCGATGCATGATAACACTTAAAGGTATAATACATGATCGGTAAAGGTCGCAGAACATCACTCACAGACATACATGAAATGATAAACATAATATAAAAAAATTAGTTCAATCGGACATCTGAGTCACGAGAAAATAGGAATGTCATAGGTTTTTGCTTAGATACGAGCTTGAAATGCTGCATAATGGAAAACATCTATCGATGCATGATAACACTTAAAGGTATAATACATGATTTGTAAAGGTCGCATAACATCACGCACAAACATGTACATGAAGATAATGATAAACATGTGAAAATATGAGTTCAACCGGACATCTGAGTCACGAGAAAATAGCAAAAATCCGACTCAATTTTTCTTATAAAACATGAAGAATGGTTTTCATCTTACCCCGAGAGATCCAAACTGTTTTCGGTTTGTTTTTGTTTTACTATTTTCTGGTTAAATACACAATTTCAGGCAGAAATATGTTAACAGTAATATATGTTTCTACCAGCACCATCTTCATACCTGGTTATACGTAAATCTGTGAACGTTTCTTTTCGGATATGTTACTAATCCTGTACTGTACCTTTAACAGGTTCATAACAGTTTGTTTGGTAGTTGGCAATAGACGATAATGCTCTGTCAAATTTTAACCCCGATTTTTAACCTTCTCGATCAATGTTTGTTTTCTAAAGGAAAACCCAAAATAATACAAAACAAAAACCACACAATTATAGTACAATATTTAACATAAATCTCACCGGAATAATATGAAGAGTGAATTCACACGACGTACGTGTTGGTACTTGGAAGGCCCCGGACGAGGTCTCGACTGAAGTTTAACATTTAAGTAAGGTGTGCCCTTGCACCGATTATATTGTAGCCGTGAACTTTACAGGGACCTTCAGATCTCATAATACCGTGTGCATTCGTGTAATATGATGCTTTTCAGTTCAAGGCTCTTTGGTCTGTAGTCTAGCCCGACTCCTGTATGAATTCAATAGATCTAATTTCCCATACTGCTATTGATGTTTTAGGGTTGATCATAATGCATTTGGCAACCTATACTGTCGACATGATGGTGTATGATCTGTGTATAGTCGGGACTGGATTGTGGGGATCGGCGGCAGCACGTCATGCTTCAAAACGTGGCGGTAACGTACGTACGCCATATTAGAGTGACATACTAAAAACTCACGAACGGTGACAATCAAGGATCTGATTAATATGATCCTGCTCCCCGCTCAACCACGGCCTTTATGGTACATGAGACTCTAGATCATAAAGTTGCATACAGTTGAATATTTACAAATATAATATGCCCCGCGGATTAGCCCGTAAACGTTTCAGGAGGCAAGTCTGTGTTTGATTGATTGAGCCGTTTGAGGGCGCTGTTCCCGCGACACAGTTGTTTAACAAAACAAAACGGAGGTGACTGATGATATCAATAACCTCAATAATACCGCATTGTGCTTCCTAATACTACCTAGTAATTCTCCTCTATGTGATCATCATGTTGTGAAACCTTTGCTTGGTGAGTTTACAACGTAAAATTACTTATTATTTTAAAAACACGCCCGATGTCCTTGATGATCAATGTGTATTTATTCACAGTGACAGTGTCACGTATTTTGTGACCTGTACGTATGTGCAGGTACAGTATACATTTGAAGTTAGTTATAATACTGTCCACTTGTGTGTATCCATATAGAGCATAGAGCTACAAGGACGATCAACGCAAGGTCCATCAGTTTTCTATGACGTGAGTGTACGTCGACTGTGAATGTACATGTAGGCCCTATTAATGTGTTGTATGATGGTCGTACAATATGTTTACAAATGCACCACGTACTGCATGGAGCCGAAGCTAGCTGGGATCGAAGCTTAGTAAAAATTGTGTTCAATGACAGGAATTCCACTGACGGCCATCACTTGTGCACAAACCTATGGGATCGACAGAGGGCGTTTTAAAGGTAGTATCATACTTTGGTAAGAAACCAAAACAGAAATGTTCACATATTTACGTATAACTTACAGGGTATGAAGATGGTGGTGATAGAAACATACTGTTAAAAATGTTCCGCCTGAAATGGTGTATTTATCCAGAAATTAGTCAAACAACGACCGAAAATCTTTTTGATCTTCAAAAAGATCAAAAATAAAAGAGAAAACACTTAAGAATTACTGTGGCCTTTTTTCGCTGTTTTCTCAAAGAGTGGGCAACGTATGGGACTGAAATTTTCACAGATTACTTTTACTGTATCTTCCTTGATATTTTTGCCCACGAATCTGTATTTCTTTGACAAAAACCAAAGTTTGATACTACCTTTAAGAAAAATGGCTACCGCTGCATTCGAAGTGTATAATTGTAGGTAAAAAAACCCTGAAAATCTCACTTTTTAGATAAGCTACCCCAGTTTACACACCTGAGATTGAAGTTCGTTATGACTCAGTTGCATCAAATTAGTTAACCCTTAGAGTAAATAACCCTGTTTCCGCCATGGCCGTCAAAGATCAATGATAGTTTCATTCCAGTAATTGTTAGCAAGTGGTTCCCAAAAATATAAAGGAAAGGACAAGTGGTTTCTAAAAGTAAAACTATAAAGTTATAGGAAAGGAAAGCCACCTAGTTGTAGCTTCTACTGCTCCCAAATGATATTTGTGACTTTCAGCAAATGTTCCAGTTCCAGAGTACTTAAAACCTTAGATTGGTGAAATATTTCCAATATTTCAGTGAAAAGGTACTATTTTCTTCAGCTTGTTGCTAACAGCAATTGCCCTTTCCTTTATATTTTTTTAAACCACTTGTCCACAATTACCGTTATTCCAGTGGTTCAGTGCGAATTGGTTTCCTCATAATCATGATCCGAAATGCTGGATGAAGTATGGAAGAAGAAGAACACATCGCACAGCAAGCCGTGTTCGTAATCTGTTTAATTTGTAGGCCCTTGGAAAATAACAATCCTTCGGCCTTGTGGTGGCGCTTTCATATTTGCAACAAACCCAGGGTGCACCACAATAAAATACACTTCCATTGACCATAGTGTAAAAACCCTAAACTTAAAAAAAAAAAATACAAACAAACAAACAAACAAACCTCACCCACGAGGATTCACCCATTTTATATTTTGGCACAGTATGTCGACTGCAAATGGCAGTTTGAATCCATTTTGTCTAATTATTTTAAATTTTTGGTTTCTCACCCGATGAGATAATTTGCCAATTGCCCCACGAAAAAACCCTCAAAAATGTTCCTTTCCCCAAACCACTATAATCCGTCAGTTTTCACTGAGGAAGCATCCCTACACTTCCAACTTGGCCAAAATAGTGCCAACATTACAGCCAAAATGAACCCAAAATGAATAAATCTGTGACGACATTTCTGTTTTGGTTTCTTTCCAAAGTACGATACTACCTTTAAACCACATGGCAAGAAGCATAGGGGTCGATTTCTTTTCATGATTGGGGGGATAATTGGTGATTTGGTGTTCTATGCAAGGGAGCGAAGCGACCGAGCAGGCGGAAGGTTGTTGGAGGGGGATACCCCCTCTCAAACCAGGGACTTTTTATGAAAAATACAGTCGAAAAGTAGCATTTTAGAGCGTTTTAAAAAAAATATTCAGAAGAATTAAACTTAGTTTTCAATGCGAAGACTGAAAAAAAAAACATGGTCCATGTAATATTTATAAAAAAACAAAAAACATTCGACCTCAAAATATTGGGGGGATTATACACGCCATACCCCCCATCTCAAATATTGGGGGGGGGGGGGTATATCCCCCCCCCCCCCCCGGGGATCGACAACTATGGCAAGAAGGGTAAAAGTATTGAGTGCAGAATTTGGGGTGTTATGTTGTTGTTCGTCTGTCTGACCATCCAATCATCCTAGAGTTGGGGATGTTGTAGTATTTGTTGTGAGTGCACAGTCTCCCATGTTACTTTCCATCACGAAAACAAACGTTCTTTCAATGAATTTGGCCGGGAAAACCTATATTTAAATATGGGAAGTGTGTACTTCATCAATGGATCCTAAAGGTGACATAGAATGATGTGCTGATAATACCGCCATTTGGTCGTTGCTAAAACTATATCACGAATATTTCATACACAAGACATTCATTCAATTCATATTTATTTTCAAAGGTTTATTTTTATATTCAAAGGTATCAATTGGTATTTCAGGGTAGATCATAGTTGGCATTTTGCAACCGTGCTGGCATGATGGTGTACGATCTGTGTGTAGTCGGGTGTGGATTGTGGGGATCGGCGGCAGCACGTCATGCTACAAAACGTGCTGGTAACGTGTGCCTTATTGGACCTAGCGAACCACGGCAAAAGGTAAGAATCCAACATACTACTATCCAATTATATTGTATACATGTAATACATTGGTCAAGTGAAATGTTACACAAGTTTGAATTAGCCTTCTTTTGACAGGATTTTGCTACGATAGAAACGTTGGTGCGTTTGTTTGTTTCACAGACGATTCATTTTTACGAAATAGATTTGTACGTAGACCAAATTCACGGAGTTTTGATAGCTGGTCGGAATGTCATGTACAATCTAGGGAGCCACTTTTTAGAAGGCGCAAAAAAAAACACCAGGGTGAGGTATAGCTGTACTGATTGGAAATGTGATTGGGAAAAAAGCAAAGAAAGATTCCCATTTCAAATGGATATTATTTTTCCAATGGCATCAGAAGTTGGAATTAGGGGCGCAATTTTAGCACCTGCTCCCGACGCCGTTTTCCCTACTGTACACCGCTGTGTCCACTTCAAGGACGCAGCGTTTTATACAATAACTATCGTGGACCAGCAAATATTTGACCAGACAAGAAGGACATTAAATATGTAATTTCATCATCCACCCCTCCCCCTTATCTTTGCATTATATGTATAGGATTACCTTTCTCGTGATATCTTCGCATCTTACTATGACTCTGGACGCCAAGTGCGTGAATACCAAGGAACCAGTCACATTCGAAGTTTGATTTCCAAGAGAACTTTTGCAAGCTACAAGGAACTTGAACGGACTACAGGTACGTAACATTATGTGAGGTGCACAGGCGGGGCCTTTGTCGATTTCACGAAGCCCATACGATCATTCGTAACTCGAGTTACGAAGGCTATAAAACCATCGTGTCCTATACTTAAGGCCGCAATGCATCACAAGTCCTACGATTGATTGTAAGTTACGATGAGTTTGGTGAAATCGAGCCTGGGATGGGAGATGATATGACGTTAAATTTGCTTCTTCTTTTTAGGTATAAAACTCATCACTGTTGTCGGCCACATCATGTATGGACACTACGTACGGGACTATCTGGTTCCCATTACAGAAAGCCAGGGGATTTTCCTTGGCGCATCTGGAGTTCGCAACCGCTTTCCGTTTCTCGACACCAAACAATATGGCGACACCGCCTTTTTCCTTCCGCGTCACGCAGGATACTTGGATCCTTGTCTGCTTGTCCGAGCTCAGCAGGAAGCAGCGAAGCGTCAAGGATGTGACGTCATCGATGACGTAGTTGAAGTGGTTGACGAATCGAAACAGAGGGATGGTGAGACAATGATGCGACTCACAACCAAGAGTGGGCGCACTCTGTTCGCCAAGAAAGTGCTCCTGTGCACAGGGGCATTTACAGAACTCAAGAACCTGCTACCAAAGGGTGTCAAGTTGGACTTTGGGATTAACGGGACATACGTAGTCAAACTTGAGGTAGGAGAAAAGGACTTGGAGAAGTTACTCAGCATGCCTACTCTGACGTCATTTACTGATCCAGGGTGGAATTGTTACATGCTACCGCCAATCAAGTACCCCAATGGTAATGGCCCATTTTAATACGGGTCATTCCAAATAGGCCTAGTGCGCCACCAAGAGTTTGCAGCGCTTCGGCCAATCACAATGGGCAGAATCTGTTGACTGTTTCCAGCGTATTTGGGGCCTTTCTCAAAGCTCGGCTCCGGCTCCGTCTCCGTCTCCGGCTTCGTCTCTGTTTTCATACGCTGAAAAAATAGGTTGTGGTTTGCCGTTGAAGCTGGTTCTGTTTTCCTTTTCAAACTAGAGAATCTACTACCTTTAATTGCAACCAAAAGCCTCTATTTTGATACCTGTAATTTTGAAATTGATTCACGAAATGGAGGCGGAGCTGAGCTTTGAGAAAGGCCCGTGGTCAACAGATGTGTATGTATATGTACAGTTATGGAGGTAGAAATAGATAAATAGATTTCTACCTCCATGGTACAGTCAAGTCGTATTGGAAAAGTTATTGATGTCACCTCTGTAAATTGTGATTGACCAACGCGTGCAAGCTCTTGGTGGCGCACTATTTGGAATCGCCCATAATTGTTATCATTGAACATAAATAATAGTTTAATCATAGAAACAGTTTAATTGGTTTGGGCATCTAATGAATGAAATTTGTAATCAATCATATTAATACGCACCTGTTTCATATTTCGTAAGGTAGGTTTGCAGTGACACCATTTAATCTCTTCTCTTCTGTGATGGTTCTTCTCAGAACCACACAGTCTCACAGAAGAGATTATATAATGTCACCGCAAACCTACCTTATTTAGTACTTCCACCATGCATAGCTTCAAGTCTTGTTCATTATTTCATCGGAGATGAATTTGATGACTGCTATGTCTTTTCCTTTTCTTTTGCAAAGGGAAATATTATATCAAGATTGGCCCAGGTAGCAAGAACCAACAAAGCCTGAGAACACTGGAAGAAGTCAAAGACTGGTATTTATCTCATCCCAATCCGAAGCAGATGGAAAAGATGAAAGATATATTACTCAGCATAGTGAAAGGTAAATTATCCCATGGCCGGCTAACATTGAGTCCGTGGTCCGTGCAAAAATTCCCAAAAGTCGTGTTGGAATTCACAGAACAAATCCCGTAAATGTGTGTATAGTAATCCGTTTCTTATGAAGACACAATGTAAAAACCCATTGTGGTATCCATGATGGTTCATAATTGTAGTTTGTTGTCGATTGACCATTTTGGAACTTCAATGGTGAACTAGCTATTATTGCCTAGGAGAGTTGCACTTATAGCATGCATCAAGTATCTAGCAGGCTGCCATTTATGTTCCCATCAATCGTTTCACTCGAGGTGAACTTTGGCCCCTTAGAGACCAGGGTTTAATTTTCACCAGGAGACCTCCGAAGGAAAATTGGACACCACCCCTTTTCAATTACATCTTACCTGTCACCTAATAAATCTTCGAAAAATGGTAGATTTCAAGCACTACGTACCAGTGTGATTGGAAAAATGTGCACCAACATAATACTTATTTATTAATTTAAAAAGAAGCTTCACCAGATGAGTCATATCAATTTCCTTTACCGCCAGGTTTCACACCAGTTTCGATGGATGTAGGAATGTGCGTTTGCGCCCGAACTCCGACTACTAACCCCTACTGTGACATGGTATCGCCCAGACTCGGCCTCGCGATTGGTGGAAATGGCTACGGGGCTATGCTATCGGACGAAATGGGGAGGATGGCCGCCGCGATGATGGCAGGGACAGAGAACTGGAACCTTGATATACCGCGGGAAGACCTGAAGGTGCGATACATCCAGCCATCGTCAAACTTATGAACTTGCCAGGCAGTTAGTCCCTTCGTTTGGACAATGCACCGGTTACCGCTTGATTTATTTGCAATTTGTCATTGCAATTCTGTAATTGGTGTTGGCCAAGTTGCAGTAAAGAAACACTAATCACTGTGAAATTGTCCTGTGAAATAGTTGCTGCTGAAGTGATGTCGTCATCGTACGAAACTACATGTTAATACTTCCCAAAACGTTTCAGCCGATCTCATTGAACCAACCAGAATTAAACACAATATAACGTACCCATAAGTTGCTGACAACAGCATAGACCGTTTTGGGTTGCTGGAAATTATGAAATGTTCAGGTGAGTTTTATGATATCCATTTCGTAAACCCTCGATTTGAATTTATAAATGCCTTCTACATAAAAAGAATCAAAAGACCGAATAATTTTATATTCTATACTGTTAAAGCATTTTTGAACGACGGCGATGGAGATTTTTATACTGCAATGCCTACTGATTATATCATTTTTATATTTTTATTTTTGATGCAATGTAAGATGTGTGGCTTTGTATGGAAGTAGCCCAAAGTCCAGTATCTGTCACTGAAAAATCATTGGGTCAAGTTTAATAGCCCATTCAAAGTGAAAATGTTCATTTACCGCTAAATATGGTGTGGTAATATTTAAATACAATCGAAAAGATGCAGGCTTAAAGTTAATATCATACTTTGGTTTTTGTCAAGGAAATACAGATTCATGGGCAAAAATTTAAAGAAAGATACAGTAACAGTCATCTGTGAAAATATCAGTCCCATAGATGCCCGCTTTTTTTTTTTTTTGAAAACAGTGAAAAACGGCCACTGCAGTATTTTGATTACTGGTTTTACTCTTTTCTGGGTAAATACAGCATTTCAGGCACAACATTTTCAAAGGTATGTTTCTACCATCATCATCCTTATACCCTGTAAGTTATAGGTAAATCTGTGAAGATTTCTGTTTCGGTGTGCTACCAAAGTATGATAGTACCTTTAAGCAAATCTGAGGTGGTTGAAGTTTTTGCCCCTTTTGGGATTTGGGTTATGTATAAAAAAACAACTCCCTGAAGTGCAGAATTAAAATTGCTCCCATTTGAACCAGAATCACTTTCCTAAGTTGAAATTTGCAGCGAACGTCCCCTATATGAAATACTTCTCTTTGCGACCGATAAGTATACCTAGGATACTCCATTTTGAGTTAATTCCAAAAATCAGTTACGTGAAAACTTTGTTGTGACCTATACATATTTAGAATTTTCCTGTGGAAACATACCCAACCTATTGTCCTCAGTCTTCACAATGTACAATATATATTCGTTCATGTATTTTCTCATCAATTATTGGTGTTACTGGACCTATCTTGAATTATATTAATTGGCTTCGAAATTTACAGGTTTTTGCAATAAAAAATTATATTCATTTTGATAATGAGAAGGGTGCATGAAGCGTATCGATTCTTTCAAATTGGTGTATAAATGTCTTCATCATGGTAAGTGGTCACGTGCTTTTTACGAATGGAAATCGGCCTCGTTTATCTATTAAAATCATATAGGCCTAGGCCTATGTCATTATTTTTATTAATTTAACCGTCGACAAGATTGAAATCATATCGTTATTCCCGACTGGCGGCCTGCTATATCCTCCAAAGGCCTAATCCTTTAATACAACAGTTTAATCAGACTGACTGCCATTTCTGACAGGTAAGTTAAGCTAAGGCTAAATACAATGATTCAGCACTGATTACCTGTAGACATCAAAAGACCGTATAGACAACCTTTAAAACTGACATGATGGTGTACGATTTGTGTATAGTCGGGTCTGGATTGTGGGGATCGGCGGCAGCACGTCATGCTACAAAACGTGCTGGTAACGTGGGCCTTATTGGACCCAGCGAACCACGGCAAAAGGTATAAGAATTCCATTTTATACCATTCAATTTGAAATTAGCATTGGTGTAGCAATGTTCA
Source organism: Astropecten irregularis (assembly GCA_963971285.1). Lineage (NCBI taxonomy): Eukaryota > Metazoa > Echinodermata > Asteroidea > Paxillosida > Astropectinidae > Astropecten > Astropecten irregularis. The sequence continues at coordinate 22,420,779 of OZ020244.1, forward strand.
ATTACATGGCCGATTGTCACATATTCCTATCTTTGGATCTCGTGATTTGTCGATATCGATCAAAGTCCACCTCGGGTAAATATACGTTCGGCATATAATTATTTTGTGATGATTTCTAAATTGGCCAAAATTATATATAGAAAATAGTTGGCATCGAAAAACTAGAAAACTCACCGTTGCCTTCTTTCCAAATTGGTTGAAATAAATCCCAGCAAAAGGAAAATCAAATTGTGGGTTTACGTCGGCATTGTAAGATGAAATACTCGTATATGTATTTGTTATGCAAGTTGTTGATGGCATGCTTAAAACGTGTCCAAAACGATCGGGTACTATAATTGAATCGTTATAACACAAAGCTGGGAAAACATTAATTTTGTGAGTGGTATAATTATTCTTGTTACATCGTTGAACGTGTAATGTACATGAATCATCATGTGTAGTCTAATGTACATTGAGTATGCACGTCAAAATTACAATTACTTATACAACATACGTACTGCAGCATGTATAGACAACCCTGAAGTCACTGTAAGGGATATAACGTGTATCGATGTACGTGTTTTTTCATGTGACACCGGGCCGTAAACCGGTTACTATAGTTAAAGGTAGTAGAATACTTTGGTAAGACACCAAAACAGAAATGTTCACAGATTTACGTATAACTTACAGGATATGAAGATGGTGCTGGTAGAAACATACCGTTAACATCCCCCCCCCCCCCCCCGAAATGGTGTATTTATCCAGAAATCAGTAAAACAACGACCGAAAATCTTTTGATATTTTAAAAGATCAAAAATAAAAGAGAGAAGACTTAAGAAATACTGTGGGCGTTTTTCACTGTTTGGGCACCGTATGGGACTGAAATTTTCACAGATGACTGTTACTGTATCTTCCTTGATATTTTTGCCCATGAATCCGTATTTCTTTGATGAGAACCAAAGTATGATATTACCTTTAACGCAATGGAGAACAACTGGTTAAAATGAAATCATAACGCCTGACGGAATAGCTCATTTTGCACGTGGGGGAACCTTCAGTAGAGTAAATGAAAATGTTCAACTTTTCCAAAGGATCGTTTCTGAAGATAATTACGATGGCATTGTTTTTATTGGTACGGTTCGTGCTTCGTGAGGAATAATACTGCACGTGGGAGCTATAATATTATCTGAAAGACAAATATTACTTTGATTTACTTTCACTTTTCAAACATGCAATATTTCCGATGTTTTATCTTCTGTTTCCTTCTTTTTGTTGTCCCTGTACAGGACGAGCCGCTGGGTGACATATTCTCTTCTCACTATGACTCGGGACGATCCGTGCGTGAATACCAAGGATCCAATCACATACGAAGTCTGATCACCAGTAGAACCTTCCCCAGCTTGCAAGAGCTGCAGAGGATTTCCGGTAGGGAACCATTGTTTGTTTATAACACTATTTTTATGATTATTCATTCATTAATTCATATTGGTTTATTCTTAAAATCCATCCTCGCAGTATGAATTGCAATGGATTTACAAAATATAAGAAAGTCATGGTCATAAAAATACAAAATATTATACATGTTTTACATTAAAAAACCAAAGGCAGAAAAACAAATAATGTAAATTAAAAGGCTAAGGACATGTTCGGAAGTGATGAAAAGTGAAGAATGCCAGTGCAGTGCACTTCCGTTTCCCTATACATCATTTTCATATCATACTTACCGTATGGCAGTTACCTCGAACAACGTTGTCGATGTTGTTGTTTTTTCCCAGCACTTAGGTTCCAGCTGTTTCACTGCTAGTCTATTAATTATCCATTTGGCACCAGAGGTGTACGACGTTATGGAGCAGCTAGATTTCCACCAGTTCCCGTTTTCATACAATGTCCCATCGGAATGAGCAAACAATGAAGGCCGTGTTCGCTACAAGCTTGTAGAGCTATAAGGCTACGTCTATTGTCAACATGTTCAAACGCATTTACAATAGGTCGGCGCCAAGACTAGACAACAGGCTGGTTTCGGATGCAGCCCTAAACTTAGGCCGTGCCCGAAACGGCTATGTCTATTGTCTAGATGTCTCCACGTATTTCCAATGGAAAGAAAACCTAGATCTATAGCTCTAGACAACAGATTCGGGTGTACGGGCGATTCCAAATAGTGCGCCACCAAACGTTTGCAACATGTTGGCCAATCACAATGCGCGGATGCCGTCGACCCTTTCCTCTCGACAACTTCCACGATTTCTGATTGGCCAGGGTGGCATTTTAAACTCTTGGTGGCGCACTCTCTGGAATCGCCCGTATACACGAGTTTACACTTCGGCGGCCATCTTAGCTTTTGATCCCAACTTCAAACCGAGGCACTTTCACGCATGCGCACTTTTCGAAGTGTAAACTCGTGTATTGCTTCCATTCTGTCTTCGCTCAATCTGTAAGTTTGCGGCTTATGGTATTAAGCTTTGTATCTTGGGCATCATTACATGTTGCGTCTTTCCCTTCGTTTTCCTGTCTTGTAGGGATAAACCTGAATGCTGATGTTGGTCATATCATGTATGGCCACAACATCCAAGACTCGGTGGTGCCCATTGCAGAAAGCCATGGGGTATTCCTTGACGCGTCTGGAGTTCGGGACCGCTTTCCGTTTCTCGACACCAGACCATATGGCGACACCGCCATGTTCTTCCCTCGCAACGCAGGATACGTGGATCCTCGTCTGCTTGTCCGAGCTCAGCAGGAAGCAGCGAAGCGTCAAGGATGTGACATCATCGATGACGTAGTTGAAGTGGTAGACGAATCGAAACAGAGAGATGGCGAACCAATGATGCGACTCTCAACCAAGAGAGGGCGCACTCTGTTCGCCAAGAAAGTGCTCCTGTGCACGGGGGCATTTACAGAACTGAAGAGCCTCCTACCAAAGGGTGTCAAGCTGGACATTGGGATTGACGGGACATTCATTGTCAAACTTGAAGTTGGAGAAAAGGACTTAGAGAAGTTACTCAAAATGCCAACTCTGACGTCATTTACTGATCCAGAATGGAACTGTTACATGTTACCGCCAATCAAGTACCCCAATGGTAAGTTCAAGGTTGATTTTTATTAGTTTAAAGTATGAAAAACAATTAATTGCCCAAATCCAGTCAAAATTAGTATTTATCCTGATTGATATTTCTTTTCAGGAAAATACTACGTCAAGATAGGACCAGGTTATCAAGACCAGACCAGGCTGAATTCACTGAAGGAAGTAAAGGACTGGTTTCTGTCAGAGCCAGACCCGGCGTTGGTGGAAAAGTACAAGAATATGTTGCTCGGTTTAGTTACAGGTACATGTAACTGTTCCTTTATCCATCAATCGAGACACAGTAAAAGTAAAAACAAAAACATTTTAAATTATTATAATTCTAAGCCTTGCAATCGGTTTTTACGGAAAATAACACAATATTTGGATTTTTTATCCCTTTCTTTCACAAAAAGGTTTTACTCCACTTTCTGTGGAGGTTGGGATGTGCGTTTGCACCCGCACGCGAACCTCCCTCCCCTATTGTGACATGGTATCCCCCAGACTCGGTCTTGCGATTGGTGGAAACGGCTTTGGGGCTATGCAATCGGACGAAATAGGGAGGATGGCATTCGAGATGATGGCAGGGACGGAGAACTGGAACCTTGATATACCGCGGGAGGACCTGAAGGTGCGATACATCCAGCCATCGGCAAACTTGTGAATTACTTTCCAGGCACCAGGCATATCCATGCAGTCAATCGCTTTGTTTTCATGACAACTGACCAAATTGCAAATCAGTACTCATTGAAAATATCAGCCTGTCTTCCGGTCATTGCATTATGCAATCGTTGAGGATTAGAGTACATGTACCCCCAAATTGGTATAAAAAAGGTTCCAAATAAGATATCAAAAGGTTTAAGAATACACACCTAAAATCAGTTTCTAATATGATGTCAGGTGAAATTATGAAATAAATCCTGAGGCAAACTAACTACATTAAATACGCCATTCAAAAGTGAGCTAAGAAAGTTGACTGAAGCGGGACTCGAACCAGTGACATCCTGAATACTGTACCGGCGTTCAGACGTTTCCAGCAGGCAACATAATTCTGTGAATAAAGTAATCGACAAGCTATTAAATTATTGTAACTTTTTGTGCGTTCTGCTCTGCTCATCAAATCTGCAATTTGTTTGTCAAAAGAAGGTTGTGCTTGAACAAGAACTAAATTCAGTCAAAGAATTCAGTCGAAACTTTGACAAGAGAAGGTCTACTGTGCTAGATTTCACAAAACAATAATTAAGATTAATCTTAAGATGATTTCTCAGATTCACCATAGTGATTCATATTGTGACATCACACTTTGCTTAATAGCAAATAAGATTAATTCACACTTAAGATCAATCTTATTTTTTTTTTGTGAAATCGGTCCGTATACATCATGTCATCTTTACAGTCCAAATCTTAAAAAAAAAATGTTTGCTGTTTTGGACTTCTACACGGCGACGCCGGAAGCAGTTCCATATGTACAGTTGTGGAATCATGCGGTTTTTTTATGCATAAAATAATTTGGACCAATATCTTTTTCACTGTTGTTGTGCCATCACTGCATGTCGAACATTTTTAAAAACAGTTATTAAACTGTGAACGTCGGACCGTTCTTATGTAAATAAGATAAGTTTTTTTTATTGTGCTGGAGTCCATTTCAGATAAATTATAAAGTTTGTGCACTGAGGTGGTGTCTGGGTTTGCGTGTTTACATTAGTCCTTGTCAGTGTTGTCGAGGCGTTTTAGATCACTGGAAATGTAAATGAGTAGCTGTCCTGCTGGGTTGTTCAAATAAATCGATTGTTAAAGTCTGCCTTGATAATCTTTTTCCCGTCTCGTTTTGCTTTAGCTGTGGCATGTGTTTTTTATCGGTTTAGATTTGAATATTTACTTTATTTGAAAATAATTATTGAATCCTGATCTTGCTAAATGATCACAGTAATCTAGTTAGCTCTAAATTTTATTTCGAAGCAAACAAAAATAATGAACCCAACGATAATGTAATTATTACATGTGATGTGACATTATGATGTGTTCTCAAATCTAACTGTATGCCAACTCCATAGACGAGTACAGTGGTAACATACCGAAACAGAAATGTTACGTATAGCTTTCAGGGTATGAAGATGGTGGTGGTAGAAACATACCGTTAAAATATTTCCGACTGAAAATGGCGTATTTACCCAGAAATTAATAAACCAAAGACTGAAAACAGTTTTGATCTCGGGTAAGATTAAAACCATTCTTTATGTTTCATAAGGAAAATTGATTTGGGATGTCGCTATATTTTCTCCTGACTCAGATACCAGATGTCCGATTGAGCTCAAATATTCACATGTTTATTATTTCATGATCAGACAAAGTGCGGTTGCTACCAATCAATCGATCAATCAATACCTTTACCAATCATGTATTATACCTTTAATTATAACGTTTCACATCACATGAAAGCGATGTACACTTTGTGTACAGAAAAAAACACGCATGCCTCATCCAGTCATTAAAGGTTATCAATGTACTTCCATGCCTGTCCCCAAAATACCATTGTCAACCCATATCAACATAACCATGATTTCTACCTCCATGACAAAACTAATATGGAAACCGAGCGGAGAGGTCATTGGTTTACAGGTCAAGGGTTGTCAGAAGGTTTGCACGAGTTAGTCGGGTACCTATGCTGATAACATGTGTGCTAGGCAGGGCGTTTCAGGGTACACGTTCATCAGATGATACTATATGTTTGTGAAATATTGTTCATAATGGGAATGGTCGGTACCGTGTGCTTTTGCGTAAGGCAAGCGGTTGACTGATGCTATGGGAAAAGTTTTCGTGTTGCTTGTATTTTGTAATGAGTAGTTGGTGAGTGCAGCTTGCTATGCGAAGAGGTAGAGATTGACGGGATTAGAATATTGTAAGTAATGTAGATAGACGCCCAATACGTATAGCTGCGGGTTTGTTAACATTCCGTTTCATCGTATATGTTGTAAGTTACATCATCCCATGTACGTACGCGGTTTGTCGCTCAAAGTGTTTTTGGAAATGGAAATAAATGGGGACTGTAAAAGTGAAGTCCAGGGGCCAATTTCATAGCGCTGCTAAGCACACAAAAAAATGCTTAGCACAAAAATGTATTGCCCAATAAAACAAACCACCACAGAAAATTCCAATTGATATTCATGGTCAGCGAACAACACTCAAAGAACAATCAAAAGTGATACACAACACGTTGAAATTTGGTTGTTAACCCTGTTTATATTAAGACTTAAATATCATGCTTAGCAAATTTGTGTGCTAAGCAGCTCTATGAAATTGGCCCCTGCTCATGCAGACGGTCCCGTTTGTTTCATCACCGACACATTAGCTGATCAGTTCACCAGCCGCTGGTCTGCAGTGGTTATTCAATGCTCTATGATAATCGGAGCTAGGGTATAGGCCTATCAGCAATTCAACTTTGGCTGTTGAGAGAGCTAGCGCTATAATTTCTCTCATCGTTGCGAAAATAATATCATACACATGCAAGAGTCTACAGTGTGTCCCTTCCCCCAAACGATACCATGCATATTCAATTATTATTTAAAGAAATTGTATTGAATTCCATTCCATTCAACGTCACTGCAATACAGGCGCGGTTCTACGGGGGGCTAGGGGGCTGTAGCCCCCCAAATATTTTGTCTAGCCCCCCCAAAAAAATGCAAGTGAAAAAAAAATCTTGAAAATACTGGATTTTTTCAGTTATTAAGCGCCAATTACATAAAAAACGCGTTGTGTGGCCTATAATGTGCAAGTTTTTTGACCCCTAACAAGACAAGGCAGAAGCGAGTGTTAGAAGAACCCCAAATATTGGGTCTTCTAGCCCCCCAAAAAAATAATGGCTCTTCTAGCCCCCCAAAAATGTTGGCTCTAGAACCGCGCCTGCTGCAATACACTCATGCATCACTCACTGAACAGTTACTGATTGTCTGGAAAAGTCAATTTTGTGACCATGCCAAGGTATTTTAGTTGTGATCTGAAAATCTCCCCCATTGTTACAAACAGATAATCGTGCCCACCATGGTCACACACTTATTGTAATGATAGCAAAATGGACTTTTTCCAGACAATCGGGAATTTTTCAGTGATGCATGAATGGATTACATTGAAGTTGAGCCAGGCCATGGCCAGGGGAAATTAATATTGAATACAATAGTGAAAATCAAATTGATGAAAACATTCAATTTCTTTCCATAGTCATTTTTAATGGGTATACTTGGGCCAAACTGGAGATGAACTTCATGACGCCATATTCATATGTATTGTTTTGGCATGGGTTATGTTCTTTCAAATACTGCAGATGAGGTTTGTGGCTTACGAGAAGCAGCTGCACTGATGAGACATCAGCTCTGACAACTTGGTATATAGTTTGTCAAGTTTACACGATGATTTACGATTTGTGTATAGTCGGGTCTGGATTGTGGGGATCGGCGGCAGCACGTCATGCTACAAAACGTGGCGGTAACGTGTGCCTTATTGGACCTATCGAACCACCGCAGCCAAAGGTAAGATCTGAAGATATATCGTTACATCTTCATGTTTGCACTAATAGACTATAATTGCTTCCTCAAAAAAATGAATTAAACATCGCCCCTTACCGCGCCATGTTGGCACTCGGGCTGCATTTTCATCTTTCGAACGCCATTCACTGGCTTGTATAATTATATAGATATTATCTGATCCCAGGTCTAGAGTCATACCCTGTCGCACGTCGTGCAATAAACCGCCAGATGACACCACTATCTCCGATCAAAGGTCGATTCCAGCACCTGACTCTGCTGCCAAGAATTCATGTTTCAAATTAATTGCTACACTGACTTGTCGGTTTGTACGGAGCTCTAGGATGCCATCCCACTTGATAAGATCCTGAGATAAATTATCTCTGGAAGACGACATAATTACGGGTAAGATGACGATACTCTGAGATAATTATCTCGGGATGACGACATCCTAAAATCAAGATGACGACATCCTGACATTCCTGATTTCTCAGGATCTAAACAAGTCGGATGGCACCTCTAGAGCTCCGTAGGTCTGTTTGGGGGTTTCTTCTTTCTTTTTGCAAATGCTACATTTTAATCAATGTTTATATCGATTCCATTGAAAAGAAAACAAATAGAGTTTTGTAGTATAGAGAAATATTTCATCTGTAATAATAACAAGGGATAGTTGCAAAATTTAACAGCAAGTGGGACGTCATATATTTCATTATTTCAGATTATTTGTTTTGTAATATACTTTAGAGACAATTGTGACCCGAACTTGAATTTCAAAATTTGGCACATTCTGATGGGAAAAAAACCCAATACCTTTTTCGTATATAAATGACTGAATTTCATCCATTCTTCCATTCTGCTTATTTCTACATTTAGGAGCAACCTTTGGGTGACATTTACAATTCTTACAATGACTCTGCACGCGTTATACGTGAAATTGAAGGAACCAACAACACACGGACCCTGATTACCAAGAAAACGTACGCGGCCTTGAAAGAACTGGAACAGACTGCTGGTGTGTATATAAATTATTGCAGTAACATAATGTTGATTATAAAGCAAACTATGCATCAATTGCAATGCTGCATGTATTTTCAATTACAATTCAGCATACATGTAATGTTTTTGTTATACCATTTCACATGTTTTTTTTAAGTCTATAAAGGGGTATATGTACAACATTGGTAAATGTGACAGAGCAGCTGCTGCAGGCTGCTCATAATTCGATTTGTCATGGAATAAAAACAAACGTGAAATTTTCAGCTCAATTGATCACTGCGTAGAAAACAGCAAAAACCGTTGGACTTAACGCCAAATTGGGTGCCAATATATAGATGTACGTCTCATTTTTATCTTTCCAAGATAAAACATATTTGGTGTTTGGTTTTGCTCTTCGATCTCTGGATAAATACAACATTTCAGGCAGAACCGTTTTTACAGTTTGTTTTTACCATTACCGTCTTAAGAATACGTAAATCTGTGAATATTTCTGTTTTAGTTATAGTTATACCAATATTGTATGCCCTTAAATGCGACCCATTTTACATTACTATACCGTTCTCACACTACTGGTCGGTTTTCCGATGATCATGGTGTTAATGCTATAGTTTCGTTATTGATGTTAAGGATTTGCCGTTCTTTTCGTACAGGAATCAATTTTACAGATGATGTCGGTCACTTAACATGTGGTCACAACGTACGGGACCATTTGTTACCTGTGGCCAAAAGCGAGGGAGTTCTTCTGAATGCGTCTGAAGTTCGGGACCGCTTTCCTTTTCTTGACACCAAACAATATGGCGACACCGCCTTTTTCTTACCCCGTCACGCCGGATTCTTGGATCCTCGTCTGCTTGTCCGAGCTCAGCAGGAAGCAGCGAAGCGTCAAGGATGTGACGTCATCGATGACGTAGTTGAAGTGGTAGAAGAATCGAAACAGAGAGATGGCGAGCCAATGATGCGACTCTCAACCACGAGAGGGCGCACTCTTTTCTCCAGGAAAGTGCTCCTGTGCACAGGGGCATATACAGAACTCAAGAACCTTTTACCAAAGGGTGTCAAGTTGGACTTGGGGATTTGTGGAGAATTCTTCGTCAAGCTGGAGGTTGGGCAGAAAGATTTAGAGAGGCTGCGTAGCATGCCCTCAATAACATCACTTCATCCACAGTGCTCCTTCTACATAGTGCCTCCAGTCAAGTACCCTAATGGTAAGGTTATACTGTCCCATGTTTCTGTCTAAATGCCACTGATAACACACAAAACTTTGATAATAGCTGCCATTGTGTGGCACTCAAATAGATCGATGTTTTTGATTGAGGTACCAAACTGGCTTACGGAATTATCAGGAAACTGGTGTGAAGTCTGTGACTTTTGCCTTGTAGTATGTCGGGGATATTTTGATATTTTCAAGGGGTGCTGGGGATAAAGAAGTCGTCATCAGTACGGCAGTTTTGTTCCCTTTTCTTTTACGACCGAGATTTCAAATTATTAGTAGTTCGCCGAGGATGGGGGTGGGGATAAAGGCATACAGTTGACGGTAGGGACATTCCATCTGTATGATTAATTGATATGCGTATCAATACTCGATTGATCATGATTAGAAAACGGACATGGCAGGTTCCAATGGTTATGATGTTTATAGGCACGTTCACACACACACACACACACACTAAAAAGCGCGACTTGAATCGCGATTCAAATCCTGATTATTTTGTGTCCTCACTCGAAAAAAAATCCGGTTTTGAATCGCGATTCAAACCGCGACGCAAATTATCTGAATTTGAAAATCGCGAATCATTAAGTCGTCATCTATGCATGGATTAGAATAAAGCTTTGTCAAATCAATCTACGGTTCGTGAACATTGCTATAATATTCATACATACCATATTCCATCTACCTCGCGCCAGTGATCGAACTGTAATGTACAATCAAACCTTCATGCAGACTTCATGCAGAGTTTTAATGGTGTGAATGTTTCAGTTAATTCAAACATTGAACATAATTACAAGGACAATTTAGGCACTTAAGTTTCCAATTACTTTTTGTCTTCTTATCAGGTAAATACTATATCAAGATTGGACCAAAATACGAGGACAACGAAACTCTTTACACTTTGAAGGAAGTCAAAAACTGGTATCAGTCCGAGCCCAACCCGACTTTGGTGAAGAAGTACGCGGATTTACTGATTGGCATAATGAAAGGTATCAACTTTTTTATCCGAAACGAGTCCGTTACTAACAAAGATGTCAGTGAAATCAAATTATATGATTTAGAATAATTAATGAATTATTTATTTTTCCATTGAAAAAAAATAAAATGTTATTTCGGTAAGACTTGAAGCAGACTGGACGTATCCCGGCAAAAGATGATGCCCCAAAACCCTTCTGCTGAATTCTTGGAAGTATAAAATGATCAACAGTTACATTTTCAATTATTGTTATAATTTGAAAATGTATCAGTGACCATCAAATGGAGTGCTGTGGCCTATTAGTCTAGTGTGTCGTACTCAATATCTTGTACTCAATCTACAGATTGTGGGTTCAAATCCAGCCATAGGCTAATGGTGCTTGCGTCCTTGGGCAAGACGCTTTAGCACATAATTGCTCATCTTCACCCGAATGAGCACCAGTGATGGTAGATATTGAAAAATTGCACCAATCTTTCTGGTGATTTGCAAACATTAATTTGGCCAAACTGTCGTACGACGAAATTAATCATATTTGGATTTGTATCAAATTGGTAATCATTCTGATCAATGTCTTTGCCTCTTAAGATTTTACACCGATTTCGATTGACTGTGGAATGTGCGTTGACGCCGAGACGCCAACCCTCCTCCCCTACTGCGACATGGTATCGCCCAGACTCGGCCTTGCGATTGGTGGAAACGGATATGGGGCTATGCTATCGGACGAAATGGGGAGGATGGCCGCCGAGATGATGGCAGGGGCGGAGAACTGGAACCTTGACACACCGCGAGAAGACCTGAAGGTGCTATACATCCAGCCATCGTCAAATTTGTAGAATTCATTTCTAGAATAATATGCAACCGAAGAACCCTTGCGAGCGCTCTCTCACACGTAACTTTATTAGATATTTCAGCTTGCATGCCATGCTCTTTTGGAGCCAAAATGTTTGGCTCAGTATAAGGGAAAATACGAGCAACATTGTTAGCCGGGCCTTTTCTGAAATTTCTGATTTCAGATCATCCGGAAGTGAATCCGCAAAATCGTTTTGGTCCGGTTCTTTTCTACGTTGTAGTACCTCATTTGGTGATAAAATGTATAATTTACTCATTAGGCCAGTACCAATCGTGTAAATCAATTACAAACTAAACTAATCCATATTTTAAAAATATCCCTCTATTAGGCCAAGTAAAATAAAAAAATTATATGTTTCTCGTCCCCGCCCGCCTCGTTTTTTGAGGCCGCCTCGATTTTTTTTTGATTTTTTTTTTTTTCAAAAAATTAGATTTTTGTTGTTGAAAACTTCGTTTTTAACATTGCAAAATCCCGAAATCCCATCGTGAAAAGAATATTTTCAACGTCGTAGCTTTCTTCATAGACTCTTTTGTATCGTACCATCTGATATTTACGCATTTGTAAACGTCTACATGTATATTCAATTTCTGGCTCCAGCGTTCAGTATATCGTACGATCTGCAAAGATGCATTGTAAATATGTTAATTTCTTGTGTGAATTGCAATGTCTCCATTATTTTAATGTTTTGCGTGATTGGAAAAACACACGGGATAAATGTAAGCCGAGATTTTATCAATCCATTTATTAATCCTTATATTTAATGTAATTTTCTATGGTCATCTTTAAGTGAACAGTTCCCCCAATTGTCCACCCCATGAGACAATGCTGTTTGGTAACTTAGTATGCATGACCTTCATGAATGGTCCAGTAGTAGGAAGTCCGGTAGTGACTCCTTTTCTTAGGAATGTGTTTTGGCCCCCACAAGGCCTTGGTCACCATTCCAAGAAAGTGGGGCCAAGACTATTATATCACCTTATTTGGAAGACCACTCATAACATTCATTTGCATTGCCCCAGCCCACATATTGAATCGTCCAAACATATCCCTTCTTTTATAAATATTAATTTGTATGTTATAGAATATTCATTAAGTCTCACAAACAAGTCCTTTTTAGGTAATAAACCCAACCATCTATGTCACGAATATTTCTGTATAAAAACCCCTATGGTTACAGTGTAAGATCACTCTTCCTCTTCTTCTACTCCTACGTGGTTCTACCTGGTCGTCTCCATCGACCTAAGACCACCACTAGTTGCCTCCTGCACTAAAGTTAGTCTGGGTAATAAATAAAGATTCCCATTGACACTATCTTCTTCTTACTACCTACGTGTACTCTTTATCATCAGTAATAAGCAACATCAAACCTAGGTCTACTCAACATATATACCTAGCCAAATCTAGTGTTACATTAACAAAAATCTCAGATGGCGGCCATTTTGAAAAATAAAAAGCCCCTCTTTTTCATTTCTTTAAAAAACGCGGAGGAGAAACATATTTTGTTTTTTACTTGGCCTTATGCCTTTTATAAATCGTTTACCTTTTTTAGCTTCAGCGCGGAATATTTGAATAAACAAATTAAGATAGGCCTACTACTTTCCGTACTGCTATTCAATACAATTAGATACGTCATGGATTTAGTCATCAGTTTTTATTTTTTATTTACTAATTTTTTATTAAATCGTTTTATATTTAGAATTAATCTAATCGAGCGTTTTACTTATCTATCTGTTACGTTTATCTCCGATCAGCCCACTAAAACTATTTCATATCTTCAGCCAAGCCTATTATTGGCGAGGTTCTGACTTCTGACTTATTTGGGTTCAATGCAGTATCGATAACTGAATGAATACTGTCGACAATTTCAATGATAATTCACATACTATACACTGCGGTATATTCATAATTATAATGACAAATTCTTATATAGCGCCCTTCCAGATAAATCTGCTCGAGGCGCTTCACAAAGAAAAGACGTAAAAAAGGTGATTTGCTCTCCAAGTTAGTATAAAAAGGTCAGAAGGAGAATAAGTGTGCTTTCAATTTCTTCTTAAATGAATCGACTGTGAGACATGAACTGAAATATTATTATGAGACATGTGAATACTCAAATTAAGGTAACAAGTCCATTAAATCATTGGCATATTAATCCACACAAAGGAAATAACCCTTTGTTCTCTCAAGAAACAAGACAGACATGAGTTTATAGATGAATGATGACACAATACCTTGAGATATGAGTCACTGACAATAATGAAAAAGTAAGGTAGGTTTGCGGTGACACCACGTATTCTCTTCTGTGAGAATGTGTGGTTTTGAGAAGAGCCGGTGGTACTATCTCAGAACCACACTTTCTTACAGATGAAATAACATGGTGTCACTTCAAACCTACCTTACTTTAGTACTTCCCTTATGCATATCTTCAAGTCTTATTTAATAATAAAAAAAGATCCTAGACAAAGAAATAAAGGATGATCGTTTCTTTTCATCATTACTTTAACACTCCAGACATTTGGCATGTAACATTAACATTCTCCCGTGTTGTATTCTACGTACTCTGTATTGCTCACTAATTCTACCGCATTTGTCTTATTATAATATTGTTTGGGCTAATACTTATCGATCTAGAATTGATAAACTGATTAAGCTACAAAAAAAAGCTGTTCGTATCATCTCTAAAGTGCCTTACAGAGAACACACCAGTCCTTTGTTTCTAACCTCAATTTGCTTACTCTCACAGATATCAACAGCTTCCAGCAAGACATGTTCATGTTCAGATTCATGAACAATGTACTCCCAGCTTCGTTGCATACTATTTTTCAGTTAAACAGATCTATCCACAGCCACAATACCCGGTCCTCCTCAAAACTTCATATTCCTCTTGTCACAACCACGCTCTCTCAACACTTTGTTACTTTCTCTGGCCCTGTAAACTGGAACAACTTGCCTATGTCGCTTTCTGGATGTGTTTCACTTGCTCAATTTAAACACAAACTCAAATCATTTTTAATGCATAAGTCTCCTTAGTTAACCCTTTAGCACACTGGATAATTACTGCATTGTATTATATTTATTTATTTCTTATAATGTCTATTCATTTGACAAATCTAATCGTTTTTTGTCTAGCCTAGTATTAGTAAATGTATCCATTGTCTGTTTATTGTGGTCTGTTATATAATCCAATGTTTGTTGTGTTTTTTGCTTTGTTTAGTTTTGTTTATGTACTGTATACAGGCTGTTCCTTCCACAAGCCTTGCTTTTTTGGAACTTGCCTCCACTTATATCTAAACCTCTATATATTATATTGATATTGTTGTTTTGTGGAAATAAATGTTACTACTTACTTACTTACTTACTTACTATATACAAAGGAATATTAACTGACTTTTATTGTGATTGGTATAGTTTGTTAATTGATTAGCGCCTTTGCTCGTTTACAAGTGGAAATGTTAGCGCAAATTTAATAGAAGTTACATCATTATTAAAGAAATTGATTGACTAAAAGCTGTGTGCATATAAATCAAAGTATTTCTTCGAATCAACATTTTAAAAAGTATAACAAACATGCATGAGACATGACACGATAAGGTGAAATATCGTTCTAGGTATCGTTGAATTCTGTCCAGCTATCCGAACAGACATTTTTCGTTTGATTGTCCTATAGAATCTCCCTGTCTTGTCTCAGATGAGAATAGAACATTGATAAATACTAGCACCATTGGGCTTTGTTCCAGCAAGTAAAAACCCATTATAATGTGATCAGATGTTTAAATTGACGTTTGTAAATATGTTAATTGCGAAATAACTGAAGATTTACTTAACGATCTTCATGTATAAATCAAGTTACGTGTAAAAAAAAATATGATAATAAATATTTTTTAATACTACATAGGCCCTATATTTACGACATATGTGCAACAATCGACAAACGTTTCTATGATTCCTTTATTCCGTCAGAAGAGCATTACCATTACTCTTTGTTAAAGTTTGTCTTAAGAATTTTAAAGGTATAATACATGATTTGTAAAGGTCACAGAACAGCCTTCACACTTTGTCTAATTCAACATGTTATAGAATAACACACCTGTGAAAATTTGAGCTCAATTGGACATCTGAGTCACGAGAAATAGCGAAAAGCCGACTCAATATTTCTTATAAAACATATTGAATGCATGGTTTTGATCTTACCCCAAGATCAAAACTGTTTTCCGTCTTTGTCTTACTCATTTCTGGATAAATGCAGCATTTTAGGTGGAAATATTTTAACAGTATGTTTCTACCAGCACCATACAATTAAAGTTATACGTAAATTTGCGAGAATTTCTGTTTGGGTAGTTACCAAACCTGTACTGTACCTTTAAAGGTAGTTTCATACTTTGGTAAGAAACCAAAACAGAAATGTTTACAGATTTACTTTCTGAGTATAAGTATGGCAATACAGTTAAAATTGTTCCGCCTGAAATAGTGTTTATCCAGAAATTAGTAAAACAACGACCGAAAATCTTTTTGATCTTTTAAAAGATCAAAAATAAAAGAGAAAAGACTTAAGAAATACTGTGGCTGTTTTTCACTGTTTTCTCAAAAAGTTGGCACCGTATGTGACTGAAAGATGACTGTAACTGTATCTTCCTTGATATTTTTGCCCATGAATCTGTATTTCTTTGATAAAAACCAAAGTGTGATATTACCTTTAAGGTTTTGGGTGTTTTTTGTGTGTTTTCATTTACGTTTTTGTCACGAGTTCGCCTAAATGGCCATGCATGAACGTATCCTACTTGCAAAAACAACTTAACAGGGACTTGAACACCTCCTGTTGTTTTTAAACCCAAATAAACCTTTTCATTCTTTTTTATATCGTTGAAACATCCTAAAAATCCACAAGAATAATCTAATTCCGCCACATTTACCCTTTAAATTTAGACGCATGCGCAAAATGGTCGGGATGTTTTCTGACTCCCATGTAAATTTAATAGATCTAATTCCCTGTACAGGCATTTGACATTGGTATTTCTGGCAGGCATAAAAGGCAGATTATAGTTGGCAACCGTGCTGGCATGATGGTGTACGATCTGTGTATTGTCGGGTCTGGATTGTGGGGATCGGCGGCAGCACGTCATGCTACAAAACGTGCTGGTAGTAACGTGTGCCTTATTGGACCCAGTGAACCACAGCAAAAGGTAAGTTCTGAACCACTGCAGTCTGCTTAGGCTAGTGAACATTTCCGTTTTCGCAAGAAAAGACAACAACAACAGTCACCAGCGCTATGTGGACATTTCGGCTGGGAGTTTAACCGTTGGAAAGCCCCTGAGGTATACCTCAATATAATCTGTTACCTCTGACCCCAACTCTGTGTCACACAAACGTAGGACACATTGACATAACCATAGACTGCTGATTGTTCATGTTTTTATCAAAGGGGCAAAGAACAAGTGTGGCACTTTGAACGGAATGCTATTTACCCTTTAAATAATAACTGAATATAGTTCACTGCAGTTTCTTGCCCGTTGTGTATATATTTGGTACTAAATATACTCAAATTTCCAAAAATTGTCCAGTCTTATAATGAATTACAAACCTTCATTTGATTTAGTTCTCAGATTGTTCTAGAACAATTTCTGGTTGATAACCATCTAAAAATAACATAGGAATACAAATATTGGTGTAAACACGAAACCGTACAGTACAGTATCAAGTAGTTTTAGTCAATGTTTAAAATTAAATCGAAAAATTCAAATTGAGGTGGAAAGATGTCTTGTTTGGGATGTATGTGCACTGTATACTTGCAGTATGTGGGCCACCATAGCTTCATTTTTGGTATGAACGAGTGATCATTTCATTTGAATAACAAACCTTAAAGGTATAGTACATGATTGGTAACATACCCAAACAGAAATGTTAACAGATTTACCTATAACTTTCAGGGTATGAAGATAGTGCTGGAAGAAACATACCGTTAAAATATTTCCGCCTGAAATGTTGTATTTATCAGGAAATCAACAAAACAAAGACCGAAACAGTTTTGATCTCGGGGTAAGATCAAAACCATTCTATTTGTTTTATCAGAAAAATTGAGTCGGGGTTTCGCTATTTTCTCGTGACTCATAATATTATGTCTGATTCAGCTCAAAATTCCACAGGTTTACATGTACATGTTTGATCAGACAAAGTGTGGGTGCTGTTCGGGTACCATAACCAATCATGAATTATGTACATGTATATTTAACCTTAACACTTACCGTTTCCAATGATGCCATGCAATTATGCTTAACAAGGAACATTCATGCTATAGCAATTAGGCAACGTAAACGTCCAATATCTTTCTTTCATTTCATTGTTTCTCATTTCATTTTGCTGTCATTATAATAGGAGCGACCTCTGGGTGACATCTTCGCTTCTTATTACGACTCTGCACGCGTCGTGAGGGAATGTGAAGGAACCAATCACACGGGAAGTCTGATTAGGGGCCGTGCATAATTATAAAGTACGTACGCACGAAGGGGGGGGGGAGGGGGGGTTGTTACCGATGCGTACGCCATGCGTACAGGGGGGAGGGGGGGTTAAGGCCAATGCGTACCGTACGCAAACGAAAAATTTGCATAGCATTATCTCGCGAAAAGAGAGGTAAAAAACGTGAAAAAAGCACCGGGATTGTTTTGTTTTTTCCTTTTTTTTCTTATTCAACATGGTAAAAATAGTAAAATCCATCTGTAAATGTATAAAAACCTGTTAAACTTTAGTCATTCATTTCAGAATTTGAAAGTGACGTCCCAATAACGGTACCGGCCCGGATTACGGTGACATTTTAATGATGCTAAAGCAAGGGACCACGAGAAGTGAAAAACCTAATGTGGAATGCGTATGCGTACAGGGGGAAGGGGGGGGTTGGGACCAATGCGTACGCCATGCGTACAGAGGGGGAGGGGGGTCAAAAAAGTCGGCATTTCGTGCGTACGTACTTTATGGACGGCCCCTTACCAAGAAAACTTACGCAACCTTGAAACAACTGGAAAAGACTGCTGGTGTGTACCACATTACTGTGTAGACAGAACACAAAATGTTTACAGATTTACGTATAACTGCCAGGGTATGAAGATTATGCTGGTAGGAATACTGTTAAAATATTTTTGCCTGGAATGGTGTATTTATCCAGAAATTAGTAATTTAAAAACAATGACCGAAAGAAGTTTTGATCTCGGGGATCCTGTGTTTTATATCAAAAATTTAGTCGGGTTTTCGCTATTTTCTAGTGACTCAGATGTCCGATTGACCTCAAATTTTCTCAGGTTTATTATTCTATTTACATGTTTGATCAGACAAAATGTGATTGCTGTGGCCTTACCAATTATGTATTATAATTATCTTTAAAGGGTTCCTGCAGTGCTTTTTTCAGTCAGGTTATTTTATTACCTTCATACAGAGAATACACTAACAGATAATGAATGGCACTGAGTATTATTTTGGTTTCAAACTATCATTTGGTTTTCGTTTTTATGGCTTTGCAAAATGGGAAATTTTCATGCATACTCATGTGAGGAACCAACAGCAAAAACGTAATAAAAAACATAAACAATGAAGAGGCAAGCTAATTGACCCACAGAAATGGTTTGGCAAAAACTATTGCTGAGTGAAAGGAACATATTCAGCACACAAAACCTATTGAGGAGGAAAAGGTCTATCGGAAAACGTATAAAACAACCCCAACTTTTTGTGCACAAATCAATTGGGTTACTGCTCTCAAATACCCAGATGACATCACAGTTTTGCTCATGAGTATGGACATTATATTTAGCATACAAACAAAATAACCTGCTGTTAACCCTGAAACATTGTGAGGAAGTGGATAAAATCACAGGCCCCATGTAACAATTTCTAGTTGACACGTATTAAAGCCATAATATTCCTATTGCATAACCCTTTAAACATTATCATTCACATCACGATTCGTACTTTATAGCCCATAAGGCAATCTCGATGTTTGAGAATACGATCCACGGGATATGAGTTTACATACATAACACAGATAGGAAGGGAGTTCAAATTGAACACGTAGGTACTAGGTTTCGACGACGGTATGCCGGAACACGCGCGCACTACTGGTGTACAAAGCCTAGCCTGCTGGCATGACTAGACGTATAAGCTACATCGCCTTTTTAGGCTCACAGCACGACACTATTAATTACAAGTTAAAAATTATGCATGACTAGCAAACCTACATAAAATTATGCATAATGAACTTTTTCCATAATAGTCGGGAACTTCTTGAGTTTCACACTATGACTGTAACATGTATAAGCCAAGGAGGACTTCGGACGGTTACTTTTCATAATAAAATAATGGTATAGAGTTTTTTTCCGAACTTGGAAATGAGCAACTTAGGTATAACACTTGGATGTGTTGTAGCAATCTTTGAGTGTTAACTTTTTAGCATTCTTTCTGCACAGAACTCAATTTCAAAGACGACGTTGGTCATATGACGTGTGGTGGAATTGTCCGGGATATTGTCTTGCCCGTAGCCAAGACCGAAGGGGTTCGAGACCGCTTTCCGTTTCTCGACGGAAAAGCGGTCAATATGGCGACACCGCCATGTTCTTCCCTCACAACGCCGGATACTTGGATCCTCGTCTGCTTGTCCGAGCTCAGCAGGAAGCAGCGAAGCATCAAGGATGTGAAGCCATCGATGACGTAGTTGAAGTGGTAGACGAGTTGAAGCATTCTGATGGCGAGCCCATGATGCGACTCTTAACCAAGAGAGGGCGCACTCTGTTCGCCAAGAAAGTGCTCCTGTGCACAGGGGCATTTACAGAACTCAAGAACCTGCTACCAAAGGGTGTCAAGTTGGACTTGGGCATTAATGGACAGTTCTTCGTCAAGCTGGAGGTTGGGCAGAAGGATTTAGAGAGGCTGAGTAGCATGCCACCAATTACATCACTTCATCCAGAGTGCTCCTTCTATATAGTGCCTCCGGTCAAGTTCCCTAATGGTAAGTAGGATTCTGTCCCACGTTTTCTTGCAGCTGCCGCAAGTAAAACCAAGTGGATGTAAATACACTATAGGCCTAGCAATCAGACATCATGTTTTCAGTATTAAACTGAGCCTGTACACGGTTTTAAGGGGAAAAGAGCACAGCTTGTGTGGACTCGTTTAGGCTGCATGATCAGTACGTGTCAGTCGCCTGACACAAGGATTTGGCAATCTCATTATTATCACAAATCATTGATTTCCCTTTTAGGCAAGTTTTACATCAAGATAGGACTAAAATCCGATGACAACACAGACCTGTACACTCTAGAGGAAGTCAAGGACTATTATCTGTCAGAGCCCGACCCGAATGCAGTGAAGAAGTACAGGGATATAGCGCTAAGAACGGTGAAAGGTAGGCCTATATAGTCTATCCAAGCACGAGTCTGTTTGTGACAAAGATATTAGTGAATTTCAAACTTAGCTAAGAGTGAATATTCCACTGTGTCTTGTAAGATGTATATACACATTTGCATTTTGTACGTCTTACATAAGTATGTATGATTATGTAAGACGTACAAAAAATGCAAAAAAATTGAGCCGGCTGCCTACACCGGCAAACAAGGTCTCCAAAAGACGCCTCAAAGCCCCCAAAGTTTGGAAGGATCTTTAGCATAATTAACAGTATTATTCTGAGGTGTAAGCTTTGACTCTTTGACTGACCGTAATTGTTTGACGGTCCACCCCGTCTCGATCTCACGTGAAGTTGTCTTACGCAGCTGTTTGAAAAAAAAAAAAAAAAAAAAAATCGTTCCCCGAACATTTTAATCATTGAAACGTAAACGGAGAAAAATTGACTGGAGCGGGATTCGAACCAGCGACCTCGGAAAATGATGTGTGGTCATTTAGTGTGCAATGCACTTTATGGGACAAAATCAAGTTTGCAGTAATCCATTTTTCATATTTCTAACCAATGTATTTGCCCTAAGATTTCACACCGATCTCGATTGACGTTGGAACGTGCGCTGACCTCAGAACGACAACCAAGCTTCCCTACTGCGACATGGTATCGCCCAGACTCGGCCTTGCGATTGGTGGAAACGGATATGGGGCCATGCTATCGGATGAAATGGGGAGGATGGCCGCCGAGATGATGGCAGGGACGGATAACTGGAACCTTGACGTACCGCGGGAAGACCTGAAGGTGCGATACATCCAGCCACCGTCAAACTTGTAGGATTCATTTCCTGTCAATTGCAATGGAGAGCGCTCATTTGCCGTTTAACGCTTACGCGATTTTTTTTACAAGCTCCTTTGGGGCCAGTGTGTTGGACTCATAAATTGGCAAACACGAACTTCATTATGTAGTAGTTATTAAGATTACCGGGAATCCATCATTAGGAAGACTTTTTACCGGGAATGCATCATTAGGGAGACTTTCTCATTGGGTTGTGCACAAACTTTACCTACCTATTTCTAAACATGCTCCAAACCAATGAACTTGAAATTGACATATGTTCATATTGAGCGCATTCTATGTCTTCTTTTAAAATATGGACTGTAAAAATATGTCTTTAAAAGGTAGCTGGTATAATAGGGAGACACCGAAAAGTCTCCATATTTGCAGATGTCTTCCAAATGTTCACAATTTAGACGCTAAAGTGTCTACCTAATATGCAATTTTTGTTCAATAACTACGTTATAATATTCGTGATTATTCAACATTAATAAAAAACAGATAATTCCAATGTATGTAGCGTAAGGTAGTATTATTGTTCATCTGCATAAATTAAGTTTATGGGCGTGGTATACATCTAAATAACTGTCATTTATCGTCTGCCATTGAGTTTTTCATTCAGATTATATTCACATAATTATAATATTTACAATATAAGTTATGAATTGTCAATCTTATTAATTAAATATGAGTTATTAATATTTTACGATAATCTTTATTTGTCGCTTAAAAAGGGGTCATCAGAATAATGCACTCACTCGATCTCTACCTCGTGCGCACACTGCAGCCTTGTTCGCACAACTTCGCACATTAACTGTCTTTGACCTATACATAAACTTCAAACTGGAATCTTCATGTTCTATGACAGACTTTCTCTCCCTGTCGATGCTTCGTACTTTAGCTTGAAGCTGTTCACAACAATTTTATACCAGATCACTGACGACGTAAGTTTTCCTTTCACTTTTTAAGCAGAGTGTACTGTACACTGATGTCAACATGTTGGTAACAAGGTACCTGGGCAACATGTTACCGACAATGTTACCGTCATTTTGGACAGTGTACACTCTGCTTTATTCAATGCAGACATCGATATTTACGGCCCTTTACTTTGGAACACCATTAGCAATCAATTTTTAAAAATCAATCTGTGGGTTGCTTCGAAGAGTCCTACTATCTTCTTTAATACGTAGCACAGCTAGCTCTGCCATATAGCTTACTTTGTATCATCGCTATCTTTATAGGCATAGGTTATACATTATTTGCCTTTTTACGTTTAGATGTTTCGTCTGTTTATTCTTGTTTTGTTTGTCTATGCCGTCATTCTGTGTCGTCTGGTTTTTCCTGTCATGTTTGTATAAACTTATAAGCTAGGAAAACATTGTTCATATAAGCCTCTTCGCCGAACAGACTCCGTAATGATTGATTACATGATTATTCTGCTATTTTGTCACTCTAATCTTGTTAATCCATGCTTTATAACACGAAACATTATCATTATTATTCTCTTTGAAATTAATGTCATGCAGTATTACTTCTCTGCTTTTTGATCCCTGCATGGATGAAATGGTTATGATCTATGATTATTATGATTGACACTTTTATAATTGAATTTTACTGAGTGGTTTTAAAATTGTGTATACATTAATTATTCAAATCGAAGGTATAAACTTTAGACGAATAAATAAGATCAGAATTGTGTTATTTCAAGCGCCGGGGAAAGCACAATTAGAATTAGATAAAAGTACATAAATGTCGGTTGCTGAAGTGCTTTGGATCTCTGCAAATGGAAATGAGTAAGCCTGTGTTATTCATATAAATGGATGGCTAAAAGTGTTCCGTGAAAACACTTTATCCGTCTCGATTTGCTTTAGCCGTAGTCCGATATGCCGATTTTTATTATAGGTTTTCCCGGTCATTTTCGGCAAATGAGCGGCCTATTTCATTTTCATGCATTCGTGTTGACGTGATTTTGCCTCCTCGGTTGAAACCGTCACTCGATTTCACTTTGATGCATCCGTATTTATTTAGCATTGCATTCAATTAAATTCAACTGTCGTTCAGTTTAGCCATGCAAAATCGGCATTCAATTTAGCAGAGTAACCGCAAACAACGATTTTCTACCAGATCGTTACTTACGTTTTCGTTTTGAGACAACCAATTTCGCAAAATGAGCAAACAAATGCAAACCCCTTTATTGCAGTGTATTGCAATGGTGTCGCATCTCATCATCCATTTTGAAATGAATAGCCCCTCCTCTGACCAACCTCTCTCTTCGTCCGGATCTCAAATACGTTGCGACAATGCAACATAAGCAAACAAATGCAAACCCTTTTACACACTTGTTTATTTCTTTGTATCTTGTGCCATTTTCCCTTTCCATGAATGTCTATATTTCTTTGATTTGTTATTTGTTTATTCTCAAGAGAGGATTGGTGCCATAGATGTGTTTTGAAAATCATGGTGTTGATGTTCAAATTGACTGCAAGCTTAATGTAATCTAAATCATTCGAATGCATCAATCAACCGTCAACATTAGATATTCTCTCGTACATCGACCGAAAGCTGCCATTATTTTCGAGGATTTTTCAATTACAAACAATTGTCGTCAGGGGACATCACATAAGTGGTTTCCAATACAAGAAGTGAACCATTCTATACCCTTTTTATTCTTATGGTACATTCATAATTTCTGACAGAACGCTAAATTTGCTGAACAATTCACAGAAATGCCTGCCCCAAAACGAATTCGAATGACTAAGCGCACACTGCCAAAAGCCGTTGCGAATTTGAATGCTGTTCGAATGGAATTTTTAATTGAAAGGCTATTCTATTTAATCGCCTGACCCTTGTGAACATTTGCTTGCACATAAAATGAAATCGAATGACTATTTTGAGGTGCCTTACAGTTTCACGCGAAATGGAATGACGCAGCGTTTAAATTGCCCGCTCATTTGCCGAAAATGACCGGGAAAGCCTATAATAATTTTAGATTGGAATATTATTTTATTTGAAAATAATGATTGAATCCTGACTTTATTTCTCTTTCTGAATAACTTCGTGCAGTAAGAGCTGTGCTTGGTTTGTAAGTTTTTGGCAGGATGGGGCATATTTTTGATTGGGAGCGAACCAAAACAGTGAACCCATTGATGATGTGACCTGTGGTATGATTCGATATGTTCTATGGCTGTGAGCTATTCAGTATTCATCAACACAGTCATGCATGCGCGAACGAGACATGGCTCTTCACACACAGGATCTATAGGACACGTACACGTACATTGATCCAGTCAATTTATGTGGATGTACGTGACATTGTACAATGTTCATTCACTGCACACTTCCGAGCCTATCCCCCAAAGTGTACATTATAATGAATGTCATTGTCAACCCGTTTACCATGTGGAGAGATCATTGGTTCACAGGTCATGGGTTATGATAGTGTATGCGCGAGAATAGTCGGGATACCTATGCTGATAACGCGTGTTATATAGACAGAGTGTGTCAGGGTACACGATCACCAGAAAGAAATGACATGTATGTTTGTGAAATTGTTCAAATGGTCGGCACCGTGTATTTTTGTTAGCGTAAAGCAAGCGGTTGACCGAATCTATGGGAAATGTTTCCGTGTTGCTTGTATTTGTAATGAGTGGTTGATGAGTGCTAGCTATATTTGCGAAGAGGTAAAGATTCACGGTATAATCTAGTAAGTAAAACAGATCGACGCTCAATGTAGCTACGGGTTTGTTATTAATATTACATTCCGTGTTAATGTTGTATATAATCATGTAACCTACGTACGCACGTATACGTGGTTAGTCGGTGTGTTTTGGACGGGGGGAAATGATCAAACGAATTGGTATGTTTAATGCGTTTCCTCCATGGTTCACCAACCGCTGGTTCACTCTATATCCATGGAGGCAGGGGCGTAGCTACGGGGGGGCCTGGGGGGGGGGCACGTGACCCCCCCCACAAATTCTGTGTGCCCCCCCAGGTGCCCCCCCCCCCCCCCCCACAAAAAATCGTGGGTATAGAAAAAAATTAAGCGTTATCTGCAGGGTATGATAGCTATAAAGGAAATAAAAACAACTTAACAGCTTGTACTGTTCCAAAATGATATTTTTTACTTTCAGCAAATGTTCCTGAGTCCTTAAAACTCTACAGTGAAGAAATCTGTGCAACATTTCAGTGTAAAAATGCAATTTTCTTACGCGCTTACGGTTGCGAACTTCAAAACAGCCCATCTGCCATTTTGTCTGGTTTGGCTAGTTAATCTGGTCCCCAGATTGAATTGTTCCCGCTCAAGAGTGTTGGATTAAAAAGAAATAATAAAGTAATAATATAAATAAATGAATAAATTTATCGGAACAATTGTTTCCAAAATAAGGCTCAGATTGCACCAGAGAATATCTAGAGCCCCTGAGCTTCCAGGGCCCTTAAGCGGGCCCTGGACCCCGGCCGCAAGGCCTTCGCGCTTATCCGTGATTTTCCAAGGAGCGTGGAAATAAAATGCACCAATTCAATAGCAATGGATGCGTTTCGGGGCGATCAAAGCTAGCTAATTTTGCCTTCCCCCTCTTTTTCAGCTCTTTTGGAGTCTTTCTGTTTCCCTTTTATTTATTTATTTATTTTTTTCTGTTTCCTTTTTTTTTGGGGGGGGGCTTGAAGAAAAGGTTGGCCCACGCCCGCTGGATCCGCCCCCCCCCCCCCCCGCATTTCTCATATTTTGCAAATCTCCAGTTTTGAAAAAATTCCGGTTGACCCCCCCCCCCCCCACCCCCCACAAAATTCCAAGGCCCCCCAGTGCCCCCCTGCTGAAAAAATCCTAGCTACGCCGCTGCATGGAGGTATTCCATGCTCCATCCATCGGCCTTGCATGTGTGGCTTTTTTAAGGAGGTGCAAAAAAAACTGAGAATATAGGCCTACTGCAGATGAGATTACTGGGTCACGTGAGAAAGCTGCACTGACAACTCGGGAGTTATATCAAATCCGCATCATGGCGGTGATATACCGTGACCACCATGGTCATGCACTTATTGTAATGATAGCAAAATGGACTTTTTCAGACAATCGGGAATTTTTCAGTGATGCATGATGATAGATGGCATTTAAGTTGGGCCAGGCCATGGCCAGCAGGGGAAATTAATATTGGATACAATACTTATAATCAATTGCTAAAAACGTGCAATTCAGTCTTTCCATAGTCTACTTTAATGCATGGGTATTGGGCCAAACTGGAGCTTATAACTTCATAACGCCAAATATTCATTTCTCCTGTTTTGGCATGGGTTATGTTCTTTCACATACTGCAGATGAGATTTCTGGATCACGTGAGACAGCTGCACTGAGACATTAGCTCTGACAACTTGGTATAGTTTGTCAAGTTTACATCACGATGATGTACGATCTGTGTATAGTCGGGTCTGGATTGTGGGGATCGGCGGCAGCACGTCATGCTACAAAACGTGCTGGTAACGTGTGCCTTATTGGACCCAGCGAAACACCGCAGCCAAAGGTAAGATCTGGTGAAATTTCGTTACATCTTCAAATCGCTACGCTAAAAAACGTTTACTTTTTCTGAAACAAATAATGTGGATGAAATATCGCACCAGGCTTACCACACTAATCTACACTTTATATCTTTCGAAGACCATGCACTGGCTCGTTGCACACCGAAGATCAGCGTCTCTCGAACTGTTGCAATTGGACAAAAGTCATCTCAGAAGCCAGCTATACCAAGGGTCAATTTCACCAAACTCATCGTAACTTACTTTCAATCGTATAGGTTCGATTTGTTTTTGGTTTTTCTTCTTTGCAAATGCTACATTTTAATCAATGTTATTGTTTAAAATTGTTTATTATTGTTTGATTGTTTGTATCTCAGGGCCCTGTGGGAGACCACATTATATGTGAACAGGTTACCCTGATAAAAGATAAGAAAGAAAGAAATAAATAAATAAATGTTTATATCGATTCTATTGAAAAGAAAAAAATAGAGCTGTGTGGGTAGAAAATATTTCATTTATAGTAATAACAAGCCATTTCTGCTTTCTGCTTATTTCTATATAGGAGCAACCTTTAGGGGACATCTACGATTCTTACAACGATTCTGCACGCATCTTTCGTGAAATTGAAGGAACTAACAAGACACGATCCCTGATTACCAAGAAAACGTACGCGGCCTTGAAAGAACTAGATCAGACTGCTGGTATGTATTATTATAGTAACATAAAATGTTGATTATAAAGCAAAATATATGCATCAATTGCCATGCTATATTTCAGCTAGAATTCAACATAACTATTTTTGGTTACACCTGCCCATTAGTTTGGCCAGTCTGTAATGCAACTGACTTGTTTTTGTTTGTTTTTTACGTTACATTGCCATGGCACGTCGTTTTTTTCGATAAATATAAGGGCCGGCGTTTTTGAAACGGAGGCTCAGGCTCCGTTTCAGGCTCCGGCTCCATTTCTTGAATCCATTCTAAAACAACGGACGTCAAAGTAGAGGCTTTTGGCTGTGGTTCTGAAGTAGATTCTCTACTATGAAAAGGAAAACAGAGCTTCAGCTTCAATGAAAAACCCACAACCTGTATTTTCAGCATATCGATGTCAGAGCTGGAGCCTGAGCTTAAGCCTCCGTTTCGAAAAGGCCCGCTGTGGTGCGATGGAATTTCGTTATCAATGTTAATTATTTTGCCGTTCTTTTTAAATAGGAATCAATTTGAGAGATGATGTTGGTCATTTAACATGTGGTCACAACGTACGGGACCATTTGTTACCTGTTGCCAAAAGCGAAGGAGTTCTTCTGAACTCCACGGGAGTCAGGGACCGCTTTCCGTTTCTCGATACCAAACAATATGGCGACACTGCCTTTTTCTTACTTCGTCATGCCGGATACTTCAATCCTCGTCTGCTTGTCCGAGCTCAGCTGGAAGCAGCGAAGCGTCAAGGATGTGACGTCATCGATGACGTAGTTGAAGAGGTAGAAGAATCGAAGCATTCTGATGGCGAGACGTTGATGCGACTTTCAACCACGAGAGGGCGCACTCTGTCTGCGAAGAAAGTGCTCCTATGCACAGGGGCATTCACAGAACTCAAGAACCTGCTACCAAAGGGTGTCAAGTTGGACTTCTTGATTGGTGCAGAGTTCTTCGTCAAGCTGGAGGTTGGACAGAAGGATTTAGAGAGGCTGCGTAGCATGCCACCAGTTACATCACTTCATCCAGAGTGTTCCATCTACGTAGTACCTCCAGTCAAGTACCCTAATGGTAGGTCGGATGTTTTTGTTTTTAATGTCGCTAAACACACTCAAGATTAAGACTTTGGGAACGACTGTATTTTCTGGCATTTTATCGAGATACCAAACTATGGCTTATTAAATAATGAGGGCTCTGAACTGAGGGTTTGTGACTTTTGCCTTTTTGTTCTCTTATCAGGTAAATACTATATTAAGGTTGGACCAAAATACGAGGACCACGAAACAAAATACACTCTACAGGAAGTCAAAAACTGGTATCAGTCCGAGCCCAGCCCGACTTTGGTGAAGAAGTACGCGGATTTACTGATTGGCACAATGAAAGGTATTTTCAAGTCTGAAATTTTACCAAACAATATCAGTGTAAGCAAACATTTTAGGATTGAGAATTCTTAATTCAGGCTGGACTCGATGTCTAAAACGGCAAACAGGGTGTCCCGGCAAATGTACCTGAAAACACATCTGCTTAAACTTTAGAAGGATTCAGTACAATTCTTGTTGCAAATTGAAACCATGTACATGTATCAGTGACCGTTTGAATGTGTGGTGGACATGCGGTCCAACGAGTCCCAAAGTATAGCACCGCATTATACTGTCTTTATAAACATTTCACACCTACTAGATGGTTTTTTAAACACGTTTTCTCTTGTGGATATTTTGATGATTATATTAATCAAAAAGCCGTATCCTCTATAAGTGATCCTTAGTGTACTGTTCTCAGGTTGCAGCATTGCTGTATAGTATCGTTAAAATGATCCCTGGGATATAGCAATGTGTGTGGTTTTATGGCTTCTGACTGTCTAACGGACAAAGATATAAATAGTTGACTATTGGGGACACCACAGGGCTGGATAGCTCAGTTGGTAGACCGTATGTACGGTATTGAGGAGGTCGCCGGTTCAAATCCCGCTCCAGTCAATGTTTCTTTGTTCACTTTGTTCATCAATGACTTAAACATTCAGTCAGTTTCCCTAGTGGTTATTTTATGATCTTTCACATAACGTTTGAAAAATCGCACAAATATTTCTGCGGTGCTTTGTCGACCTTAAATTAGCTGGTTGTATGACGAGATGATTTGATTGATATTCGTTCTGACCAATGTTATTTTGCCTCCTAAGATTTCACACCAATTTCAATTGACGGTGGGAAGTGCGTTGAAGCTGAAACGTCGACTCGCCTCCCCTACTGCGATATGGTATCGCCCAGACTTGGCCTTGCGATTGGTGGAAACGGATTTGGGGCCATGCTATCCGACGAAATGGGGAGGATGGCCGCCGAGATGATGGCAGGGACGGAGAACTGGAACAATGATATACCGCGGGAAGACCTGAAGGTGCGATACATCCAGTCACCGTCAAACTTGTAGAATAGCGGTCAAACGTCTTAAAACGCTTACGCGATTACAAGCTCTTTGGGGACCAGTTGCCAATAAGCCATTTGCGAGATAAATCTGAATAGTATCTGGTACACAGGCTTCTTTCATTGCATAGAAACATCCCAATTTGAATTTCCCAGACTAAAGACTATGTTGCTATATCACATGATTCGGGGCAAGCTTTTGCTTAGTTACATAACAGACGTCTTGCACCAATGCACTGTTCATAATGGATAAGAATGGCACAAAGGAACCAGTCCACTCCAGAGATGGGTATCACTATGCAAAAGCTTGCCCCGAATCACGTGATATAGCAACAGTCTTTAGTCTGGGAAATTCAAATTGGGCTGTTTATATGCAATGAAATAAGTCTGCGTACCAGATACTATTCAGATTTATCTCGCAAATGGCTTATTTCAAGACCCTGCTTAGCACAAATATTTGCTAACCATGGCATTTCAGTCTTAATAAAAACAGGATTAACAACCAAATTTCCATGTGTTGTGTATCACATTGTGATTGTTCATTGGCTGTTGTTCGAATGAACAAATGGACATGAACATGAATATCAAATGGAATTTGCAATAATGGTTTGTTTAATTGGGCGGGAATATTTGTGCTAAGCAATTTTTGTGCTAAGCAGCTCCATGAAATTGGCCCTCTGTGTTAGACTCATATAAATTTGGCAAACACGAACAACATTAATTTGAATGATTATATTCAACTTATACATAATAATAAAATTATATAGTTATTGTTCTGTTATAAAATTCGTCATCACTCAACATAATATTCTATAATATTATGTCATTTTGTTCTGATTAGTTTTAAGTCTTTATCTGAAATTCTACTTTAATATGACGAGTAAATTTACGGAGGGTTGTTAATGTTTTAGATTCCGCTAAAATATTTCAGCTGGAAATTCTTGTACGAGTGTTTGGATTTAATAAGGTTCAATATTGTTCTTTTATTTACTTATCCATTCAGCTTTTTAGTCTTTTGATTACCATATTAATTTTATTTTAAAGTTTGTTCAGTTTTATTGTAAAGCGCACTGAGTATCAACATTAAAAGGGGGAATATGTGCTATACAAAAATTTTATCTTATTAATATTATTATTATGAACCTATTAATGTCACACTTATGGTTGAGGTAAATAACCTATAGCATATAAAGTTTTTTTTTTTTTTTTAGTTTTCCACGCATATTGTTTGAATACCAAAAATCATTGTTGATGTATATAATTATAATCAAGCATGGTTTCCATTTACCGTTCAAAATAATGTGGGTAGTGTGATTAAAATATTAAAAACCACTTTAAAAAAAGTGGTTTTCATATTTTGTATTTATTTTCATAATCGGATGTATACACTTTAGACGAGTAACAACAGGCACATATGTCATTTCAAGTGGGAGCACACGGTTTAAAAATGATACCTTGATGCATGCTTAACAGTGTCACCAATATCAAAACACAGTTTATACATGCAGAGCATATTGCTATACAGGGTGTCCCAAAAAAACTCAACACTTGTGTCGAGAACTAGTAACAATTTAACTGTTTATCACTTCAAGATGCAGCTATGTCTTGGCTATCACCATGTAGAATCTGAGCGAAATTGGACTAAAATTGAGTGACAAAAACTAAGACTGAATCACGTAACCTCAAAACCCGATTTTCATTTTTCTTTCATACACACTTTTTATGTGCATATTGACCACTATGCGTGTTATGCTTGCAAATTTGTTTTTAGGAAGTACTCTTTCAATTGGTCATATTTTCGCCAATTTCAGTCCCAATATGTTTAAGTTCTACATGATGATAGCCAAGACATGGTTGTATCACATATCTGAATCTTGAAGTGATAAACAGTTTAATTTTAACAAAATGGGTCCCGACAGTGTTGCGTTTTTTTCTGGGACACCCTGTATAGTCATTTTATAGGACAGGCCGCCATGAAACCACCGGCGCACCCAGGATTTTGTCTTGGGGGGGGGGGGGGGGCTCAAAGAAAGATTTTCTCCCACAAAACGCCTAACAAACATTTTGTGACTAACCCCCCCCCCCCTCCTCCTCTCCCTTTCCCTCTTCCCCATTTGTTTTCATTTTTTTCAAGGACACTCTTGGGGGGGGGCTCAAGCCCCCCCCCCCCCCCCCCCCCGGGTGCGCCACTGCATGAAACTGAATATTGTCATGAAATGGGCGTGTCTGGTTTCTCACTGGTGGGCAGAAAAAAAGTTCTCGGTACACTCACTCATAATATTAAACTGTGTTTTTAAGCCCACCATACTTATTGTTGTATAGTGACAATAGCGTTGTAGGATTGGAATGCGTACATGGCGTTTACGAAACGGAGGCTCAGAGTCCGCCTCAGACTCCAGCTCTGTCATCCTTGCTGGAAATATTGGTTATTGAAGCTGAAGCTCTGGTTTCCCTTTCAAACTATAGAGAATCTACTTCAGAACCGCAGCCAAAAGCCTCTATATTTTGTTGCCCGTTATTTTAGATTGGACTCAAGAAATGGAGCCGGAGCCCGAGACGGAGCCTGAACCTCCGTTTCGTACAGGCCCCTATGCATAACTGTCTATACTGATGGAAAATTCTTTGCAGAGTGTGTCGGGCTCATGAATAAATCATCAGTGGTTGTTACAACTCTGGAGCTTGGCCAATGAATTTATAATGTACCACATTGTTTTGTGGCGAGAAATCCTAACAAGCTTGGCGTACCAACCTTTTGTCAACCAATTGTCACCTGGACGCCGCACGGACAATTAAAACTAGTCCCACTGCATTCAAATGAACATCCTTTCAAGCATTTCAACCCACACGGTATACGTGTTGTTTGTGAAGATGGTGCTATAGCAATGATATAACGTGTGTGTGTGCAATTGCTGTACACGCCCATTTTTTATCGTCTGCTCAGCACTCATTCTCAACTCTTCTAGCATAAACGGTCGGACTTTTTCGTGGTTTCTCCTTAACGTAATTGTTTTTACTGAAGTTAGAGAACATGGAGGACATAACCCAACGTTGTGGAATTAGTTTAAGCCTGTGAGAGGTTTAGTTGTTTCACAGGGAGACATTTCTGTGCCAGTACTCTAGTTTAAATTGGGGAAAACAGCGACGCAGTCTGCTCCTCAGTAGGCCAACTCCATGCATACTCTCCAGATATTCCCCATAAACAACGCTCGACTGTACGGAGCAACGCAAACAATTCTTTTCTTCTGACTGATAAGTGCAATTAACCGCGAACGATACTATAATTTTGATAAAATGCTAACCCAAGGAAATGTTCTGCATCACAACGGACACCAGTATAACTTGAAGGGGCGTGGGCTACCTGACGGACCCTGGAACTGGACGGCAAAACCTAACGAGATCAGAGGCCTGGCTCGGTCTGACGAACTCCATCACCTAATATTTCCTCGCTGTTTCTTCCTACCCACTGTGAGAAAATAAATCCTCAGAGGTAAAGTGTAAGTTTCAAGCATTTTAAGAAACTTTTACATTTTGATAGCATAAGATAATCAAGCCTAAAAGAAATCTTAAGCTGAATTCGGAACTTTCCGAGAACTTCCAGACGTCTAGCGGGAAAAGGGGAAAAACACAGTCGCAAGGCAATTTGGAAAGAATTCCACTGACGGCCATTACGGAAAAAAAGTTATTTCCTCCAAGAGTTAACTAAGTTGGATGCAAATCATAAGTTCACTTCAATCTCAGGGTAGCATATCTGAAAAGTGAGATTTTCAGGGGTTCCGTTTTGGAAAGAATTCCAATGACGGCCATCACTTGTGCACAAACATATGGGACCGACAGAGGGCGTTTTGAGAAAAATGGCTACCGCTGCATTCGAAGTGTATAATTGAAGGTCAAAAACCCTGAACATCTCACTTTTTAGATATGCTACCCCAGTTTACACACCTACGATTGAAGTAATGGTAACGGTGTACAAGCAGGTCCGATACCTATTAAAGGGAATACAGGCCCTAACTGTTTTGTCAGTCTGTTTTGAAGTTTGCAAAAAACAGGTAAGAAATTGTATTTTTACTCTGAAATGTTGCACAAAATTTTTCTATCTGGGGATTTT
Organism: Astropecten irregularis; assembly: GCA_963971285.1. NCBI lineage: Eukaryota > Metazoa > Echinodermata > Asteroidea > Paxillosida > Astropectinidae > Astropecten > Astropecten irregularis. Next base: position 22,455,273 of record OZ020244.1, read on the forward strand.
GTAAGGACTCAGGAACATTTGCTGAAAGTAAAAAATATCATTTTGGAACAGTAGAAACTATTATTAAGTTGTTTTTATTCTCTTTATAGGTATCGGACCTGCTTGTACACCGTTACCGAAGTTCTTTGTGACTTGCATCAAATAAATTAACTTTTGGAGGAAATAACTCTGATTCCATCCTGGCCGTCAGTGGAATTTTTTCCCCGGCGTGACTTTTTCAGCAATAAATCTGACAGTTTTGGCAAGATAGGGTAGAGGTCTTGTGTTGAGGGCATCACTGCAGAGAACAGGTGTTCCTTCTCATCACGTTTTGGTTATATTTTTCACGAGCTCAAAGCAAGATAAACCTAAATCTAATACCTTTCCCCAAGTTTTGCACTTTAAAGAATTCGATGTATTTTCCATGCCAGTGATGCTTTTCACACTTCCATTACTTTACCAGATACGAAGAAGCAAGGGCTGGCTGGAGTGCAATATGAGTCGTATCAAACACCGGTAAGACAGATCACTCTAATACGTCTGGTTCAAAGTATTAGCTTATATTAACTTCTTGTTTTCATAATGTTTCAACCTGCTCATTCATACCATTTGAAGTCGAAAGACACATCGAGAGCACTTTTCTGAACTTATTGCTCTTTGCTTTCACCAGATGCAAGACGTACGTCATGGCATGTTTGCCACAAGAATCAAGTCAAGGTAGAAGCAAGCAAGATTGGTTCACACTAAGGTAGGACTTACCCTCTCTTTCAGTCATTAGCGCTCAAATTGAGCCGTGTGAACCGCGATGGAACTCAAGGATGTGTCTATGGATTATCAGAGTAAGTCCCGCCTTCGGGCTCTTTATCTTTCACTTCAAATATTATTTTTCCCGAAAGATGTAACACTTTGTTTTCTATTCTTGTCCGCGTTTTTCCGAGATGACCATCGTCCATTGCGACAGTTCGAGAGACGTCCATCTTCGATGTGTTAGCTCAGTGTCTGCTCCCAGTGAGAGGATGATGAAGTCTCCTTTATCCCTTTCGACATGAAGCGCAGGGTTGGAGAGAACTTGACGTAAGTTCATATGGTTTAAAATAATCAGATGCAGATACCTGAAACAAATAATTACTGCATTATTAAGCCTGACAATTCTCTGGCTAAGATTTCCAATTCATATCTACCTGTGAAAACTCATGGAAATTAATTTATATCATTTCAGGATGTGTCTGGAGACAGGAATACAAGTGGCTTCTCGATCTAGACTGAATGTTGTCCGTTCATATCATGTGGCGTTCTGAAGAAGTTTGTCAACACAAGATGGGGGACAGATTCCAAAACTTTCCATACCACAGCTCTTGCTCTGTGCTTCTCCATGCCCTGCTGAGTACGCAGCCCCCGTCTGGTGTAGATCATCCCATGCTGTAAAGATTGACCCAGTCCTGAATGCAGCTTGCAGAGCCATCTCTGGCTGTCTGCGACCAACAATAGTGGGTGATCTTTACCTACTGTGTGGTATTGCCCCATCACACATCAGAAGAGAGGTATCAGCACAGATTGAAAAAACAAGCAAGAAAATCCCTCTTCATCCACTCTTCAACCATGAACCTGCCAAAAAGAGACTCAAATCTAGACACAGTTTTCTCCACTCAATTGAATCCCTTGATTGCTCTGCACACAGTCAAAGGATTACCCAGATGGTATACCCACCTCCAATCTGTGACGCACAAGCTCTCCTATGGACCTAGTGAATCACTCCCTTCAGGTTCAAGTGAGGAATTGCCCACCTGGTCTTGTTTGAATCACCTACGGACTGGAACAGGACGATGCAGAGTCCTTATGCAGACATTGGACAACAATATAGGATGGAGAAACTACCTGCGACTGTGATGAGGATCGGACAATGCAACACCTTTTGGCCTGCCCCCTCCTACCAGAGCCATGTACTCTGTCAAAGATCTGGAGTCTTTCAACACCAAAGCCAGATCTTGTATATACCCTTCACTGGACAGGACTTGCGTAGTGACCCGAGAAGAAGATGTGGCGTATGTCTGTCTAGCCTGAGGTACACGGTAAGATTTGTTGTGATGGCACAAGGATGATTACTGACATGATTGTGTTGGTTGTCCCCTCAACCCAACTTCAGTCACACCAATCCATCCATAAGAGACAAAGATTCAACTTCTTTGATCTCATTTCAGGATGTGACTGCAATCAGGAAGACATGCGGTTTTGATGAGTCTACACTGGATGATGACTGCTCCATGGCGCAGTGTGTCTTCAGAGGTATACCTTGACATCTTTTATAATTGCACAAACATAATTTGGGAAAATGTTGGCCCACTCACAAACTCCGTAAACATTAAGGCAATGATTTTGTGAGTTCGGAACACACCTTAGTCTATATGAATCCGGAAGCTTTTCCAAGTTTTGCCCTTCCCCATTCAGCTTACGTTTCACTTTGGGTGATAATGTTCATACTTGTTTCTTTACCAGATGACAAGCATCAAGGAGAGGTGGAAGAATGCCGCCGGTTTCTACCAAGGTAAGAATGGTCATTCAAAGAAATCTTTTTCTAAGTAGGCTTGAGATAACCCTGTGTCTTCTAAGTAATTATATCCCTCCTCAGCCACCGTATTAACATCATGTTCAAGTAACATGACATTGTTACATGTATTTCCTTTCTCCAGATGCAAGACGTCATGGCATGTTTGCCACAAGGATCAAGTCAAGGTAGAAGCAAGCAAGACTGGTTCACACTAAGGTAGGACTTACCCTCTCTTTCAGTCATTAGCGCTCAAATTGAGCCGTGTGAACCGCGATGGAACTCAAGGATGTGTCTATGGATTATCAGAGTAAGTCCCGCCTTCGGGCTCCTATCTTTCACTTCAAATATAATTTTTCCCGAAATATGTAACACTTTGTTTTCTATTCTTGTCCCCGTTATTCCGAGATGACCTTCGTCCATTGCGACAGTTCGAGAGACGTCCATCTTCGATGTGTTAGCTCAGTGTCTGCTGCCAGTGAGAGGATGATGAGGTCTCCTTCATCCCTTTCAACATGAGGCGCAGGGTTGGAGTGAACTAGACGTAAGTTCATGGGGTTTTAAATCAGATGCAGATACCTGAAACATATAAGCAGTGGATTATTAAGTGACAATTCTCTGATGGCTAAGGTTTTCAATTCATATCTACCCGGGAAAACTCATGATAATAAATTTATATCATTTCAGTATGTCTGCAGTCAGGAATACAAGTGAATTCTCGATCTAGACTGGATGTTGTCCGTTCATGGGGAGTTCTGAAGAAGCTTGCCAACACAAGATGGGGAACAGATGCCAAAACTATCCGTACCACAGCTCTTGCACTAGTCTTCTTCACTTCTGAGTACGCAGCCCCTTACCTGCGAATGTGGGGAGGATCAGACAATGCAACACCTTTTGGTCTGCCCCCTCCTACCAGAGCCATGTACTGCCAAAGATCTGGAATCTTTGAACACCAAAGCCAGATCTTGTACCCTTCACTGGACAGGACTTGAAGATGACGAAGCTGTGGCGTATGTCTGTCTGGCCTGAGGTCCACGGTAAGATTTGTTATGATGGCACAAGGACGATTACTGACATGTGTTGGTTGTCCCCACAACCCAGCCACACTCACATATCCATCCATTAATTTTGATAGACAAAGATTCAACTTTGATTGATCTCATTTCAGGATGTGACTGCAATCAGGAAGACATGCAGTTCTAATGAGTCTACACTGGATGATGACTGTTACATTGCCTAGTGTGTCTTCAGAGGTATACCTTAAAATCTATTATTCTTAGACTATAAAAATGACACACGAGACAGTATTGTTATATGTTTTGTGTGCAATAATGCCACAGCTTGAATTTATTTTTGATCCAACCAGAAACAATTTCTTACCGGATACCAATACACTGTACTTTGTATTCAGGGCAAACCGGCAAATAATAAGAAAATTAAGTGGGGCACACCAGACCCCTTGGGCACACCAGACCCATATGAACGTTGGGCACACCAGACCCATTTGAAAGTTGGGCACACCAGACCCATTTGAAAGTTGGGCACACCAGACCCATTTCAAAGTTGGGCACACCAGACCCATTTCAAAGTTGGGCACACCAGACCCATTTCAAAGTTGGGCACACCAGACCCATTTCAAAGTTGGGCACACCAGACCCATTTCAAAGTTGGGCACACCAGACCCCTTCAAACATCCAAATAGAAACATGACTAAATGTCAAACTACCTGAAATTGCTGAGCAAACCAAACCCAGCCATTTTAGGCCATGTAGGCCTACAGTTACACAATGAGTAATTACTACCCACGTAAACGTGTGTATAAAGACTTTGGGCAAACCATGCCAACAAATATTGAATGAAGAAATTCTTTCAATATCAATTCAAAAATCCTGTAACGATAAAGCACAATAATACAATTTGTTACCCAATAAACCAAGAAAGGCCCACCGCTTATACATACGGTCGGAATGACCCCTGGTAAACATCACAGGGCGCCAAAGCCTATTAAATGTAAACTTAGTTGCCTGACAAGTACATTTAATACCTAAAAGTAAAATTAGGCTAATTTACGTAAACAAAATAACCGTTATGATACAACCATAAAAATTGATCCTGTGTCTGACAACTTTCCCGCCCCAAAATTGACAACATTAGGAGGAGTTGGGGATGGAGGTGGGTAATTAAAACATAATGGAGCTCACATAGATGTGACCTCTATGAATAGCTGTGACAAAGTGAGACAAATTTTCTCATCAAGAACAGAAAAAACATAGGATAAGATCCTGATTGGATAAAAGTAGAATCCATCATCCCATTGGCTATTAAAAGAACCAATCAGAACACACTACCACTGAGCCCTGATTGGTCACAATACTGGGATCTGATTGGTCAACAGACTTTGTTCTTGGATCCCTGTTTTGACACAAAATTGTCAATGGGATTTTATGTGTTAAAAATTCTCCATAAGATTGTGCATAGCATTAATGTAGGTCAACATACCAGAATCTGATTGGCTGACAGACCTTGAGCTTGGATCCTTGCTTTGTCACAAAAAAGTCAATGGGACTTTATGTGTTAATTGATCTCCATAAGAACTGTGCATAGCATAATGTAGGTCAACCCATCCATTGGCATGAACTACATATGCAAATGATATGAAGTAGGCCATGGAAATTTCCGTGTTCAAAGTATCTGCACATGAGCAACTGTAATGTGTTATACACAGAACCATGTATGAGTGTACAACAATTAATGGAAACCAGGCATCTTCAACTGGGTAAGAAGAAACACAATTTTAACAACCACTGAAGCTAAGAATAAGGCATTTGATCACTGAATGATAAAATGTGTTATTCTTAGACTATAAAAATGACACACGAGACAGTATTGTTATATGTTTTGTGTGCAATAATGCCACAGCTTGAATTTATTTTTGATCCAACCAGAAACAATTTCTTACCGGATACCAATACACTGTACTTTGTATTCAGGGCAAACCGGCAAATAATAAGAAAATTAAGTGGGGCACACCAGACCCCTTGGGCACACCAGACCCATATGAACGTTGGGCACACCAGACCCATTTGAAAGTTGGGCACACCAGACCCATTTCAAAGTTGGGCACACCAGACCCATTTCAAAGTTGGGCACACCAGACCCATTTCAAAGTTGGGCACACCAGACCCATTTCAAAGTTGGGCACACCAGACCCATTTCAAAGTTGGGCACACCAGACCCCTTCAAACATCCAAATAGAAACATGACTAAATGTCAAACTACCTGAAATTGCTGAGCAAACCAAACCCAGCCATTTTAGGCCATGTAGGCCTACAGTTACACAATGAGTAATTACTACCCACGTAAACGTGTGTATAAAGACTTTGGGCAAACCATGCCAACAAATATTGAATGAAGAAATTCTTTCAATATCAATTCAAAAATCCTGTAACGATAAAGCACAATAATACAATTTGTTACCCAATAAACCAAGAAAGGCCCACCGCTTATACATACGGTCGGAATGACCCCTGGTAAACATCACAGGGCGCCAAAGCCTATTAAATGTAAACTTAGTTGCCTGACAAGTACATTTAATACCTAAAAGTAAAATTAGGCTAATTTACGTAAACAAAATAACCGTTATGATACAACCATAAAAATTGATCCTGTGTCTGACAACTTTCCCGCCCAAAAATTGCCAAACGCGCAGTAGGCGCGGCCCAAGGGAAAGACAGCCACACAAAAGTACAACACTAGCCCATCAAAGACTGTATGCAAGACACTAAATTGGACCTAAAGTGATTATTCCCTTCTGGAGACAAGTGTACCCCATCAAATCTATAAAGGGAAGTTGCTGTCCAATGAAACTGTGGGTGGTGCAGGACATGACCCTCCCACTTATGACATTTTGCTCGGGCCCATTTATTAATTGAGCGTCGCTTTCTTTCCATAGCTGCCTGCGGCCCCGCCCCAAAGTAAAACACCCTAGGTAAAATGTCAGACCAAACTATTGTTGCCCCAGGGAACTGCATTTTGCATTCTGTCAAAAATAAAACGATACGCTGTCGCAGACATAAGGAATCCATTGGAACCAAATCATTGGTGCCAATATGAACAATGATAATTGAGGGAGGCACGCCATTTATTCCAGCTACCAGTTGGGAAAAATCATTGATAGACGCCCCACCACGACCTTTCCAAACGACTGGAATTGCAAGGTCAAGTGACTGCTTAGCCCACTTCACAAGAGAGTCACCAATGATCCAGATGGGACCTGCAGCCCGTAAAATAAGGGAGTGAAATAACTGTTATTGTAACTCAAACACCTGGCATGACCGAAGCCTGTACCGGTCGGATATATGAAAAAACTGAATCTGAACGCCAGCGACCCATTTGCTGTATGTTTTCCTTTGGCACCCCTAGATCAAATGCTGCAGTGGCCGCACCAATACGGAAGGAATGGGCCCGATAATTCAACCCCTGAAGCCCACAACATGAGAGTAGCCCCTTTAGTAGTGCGTTAAACTGATAGCGTGACAATGGCCTCCCGTCGAAGTGGCAAAACAAAGGGCCCTGTCCCTGTGGACGAACGTGAATAAAGTCAAGTAAAGCTTTGACTGGGCACAATGCCTCTTTCTGAGAGCTAGCTAAACGAATTCTCTGAGCCGGGCCCGACTGATTTGTTTTGGACTGACGAAAGGAAAACAAAACTGATGCCTGAAAGGTATCAAGATTACAAAATTGAATGTCAGAGATCTGCAAGAGGGAGGATTGGACCCTATTTATTGTATGTGCCGTAAATTCCCCAATCCTCATGAAGCCAAAAAATGCACATAGTAACACTGCCTTGAACATTGAACATTCATACTGGGATGAACAGACATTGGGTAAGGCATTCAACATTTGAGCCAAAACTGTCAGGGTTATCGGCATTCTACTATCGTTTGTCGGGTGGTCCCTCTTACAACCTTCGAGTAGCTTGGACACCAAAAAATCCTTAGTAGGATCTGGCCAACTATTGATTTTGTGAAAGTAACTAATCCCAGCCACGTAAGTAGCAATTGTCGTTGAAGCTAATTGCCGTAGTGATAGCCAAGCAATAAACTCCTTGATATCCTGCGATAAAACCGGCAAAATCGTTCCTAACCGCCAGCCCTTAAATTTGCAAAACGCATTTATGCCTGAAGTATATGCCTTTCGCGTATTCTGTGTTATTGATAACGCCAACAAGCGGTCCATCTCACCTTTTACCACACTTGCGGAAGGACTGGTAGGGGCGTCATGGTTGTCTCTGCCATGGGGGCTATTGCGAAAAAGCGATTCATCTGAAACCGAGACAAAGCGTCCGCTTTCTGATTATGCTTTCCTGGCACATAGACAGCCTTAAATAGCACATTAAAATTCAAACAGTCAAGCACAAATATCCGCAACAGATGCATAATACGTGGACAGCGAGATGATTGTTTATTAACTATATGTACCACTGCAGAATTATCAGTAAAAAATCGCACTTTGCGGTTTTTCAGGAGAGGACCCCAACTTTTGACAGCAACCACCAATGGATAAAATTCCAAAAATGCAATGGAAGGCGGATTACTAATAATATCCACTGGCCATCTACCCTGTACCCATTTGCCTTGAAAGTAACCTCCAAAGCCAATGCTTGCTGCCGCATCAGTATATAACTCCAAAGAGTCGTTTGACTCCCACTCATGGCCCTTAAAGGCAGCCACCCCATTAAAATGTGACAAAAATTCTAACCACATGAGCAAATCAAGTCGTGCCCCTTTTGAGATACGCACTTTATGGTGGGGCCGTGTCAGCCCACGGGTAAGGGCAATAAGCCGGCCCAGAAAGGCTATGCCAGGGGCAATTGCTTTACATAGGAAATTTAATGAGCCCACCAAGGACTGAACTTCAACTAGTGACATTTTAGTTTTACACAACGCCTGATGAATTTGGAGAACGCTTTTCTGAACTTTAACTGCTGGTACTCTGACTTCTCGACGTAGAGTGTCAATATCTAAGCCTAGAAAAGTAATAACTTGTGTTGGCCCCTCCGTTTTCTCATGTGCTAATGGCACCCCAAGTTCTCCACACATAGCTGTAAAAGTATCGAGTAAAGCAGAACATGAAGCCTTTGTAGAACCAATAAATAGAAAATCATCCAAATAATGAGTCACCAATGAAGACTGTGCCATGAACTTAACTCTAAATTCCAAGAACGTACTAAACTTCTCAAATAAAGCACATGACATTGAGCAGCCCATAGGTAAACACTTGTCAAAATAAAAATTGCCGTCAAATATAAAACCCAACAATTCATAGTCAGTGGGTGATACTGGTAGCAGCCGAAATGCTGATTTAATGTCTGACTTTGCTAGCCAAGCATTCTGGCCAGAACCCATAGCTAGGTTGACTGCTTGATCAAACGATGCATAATGCACCTTACATTTGTCCTTGTCAATATGATCATTAATTGAGTCACCATTGGGAAAAGACAAGTGGTGAATTAACCTATAAGAACCAGGCTCTTGCTTAGGAACTAAACCAATGGGTGAACATTGCAAGTTGGGAAAAGGACGTTTAACAAAAGGACCTGCAATGCGCCCTAATTCTTTTTCCTTAGATAATTTATCCTTAACGACATTAGGCATCTGAACTGCTGAAGCTAGACAACCTGCATCTCGGCTAACACGAGGACCTCCATAACCAAGCAAAAACCCCCTCGTAAAACCACTTCTCAAAATAACAGCATCTTTTTGGTTGGGATAATTGCCCAACCATTTACTTAGCAATTTAGCATTAACGGGCGTTGGAAGCACGAAAATTGTGCTGAGCATTTGACGCTGAACTTCCAGCACTTGGCACACCATTCGAGGCCAATGGGGGTTTACCAAAGGCCCTGGAGCCCTCATTTTTGCTAACTTTCCGCCAAGGTTTCTGTGTCATGCTTGCCCCTACTGCCTTATTTCCATTTCTACACAACATGGCACCATGGCCAAAAGCAAAACACTTGCTGCATTTATGCATGAATCTACATGCCTTGAAATGGCAACCTCGAGGCCCATTGAAACCAAAACAGAAGCCCACCTTTTGGCTTTTAAAAACATGATTGGCTGAATTGCTCACAGATGAGGCATGTGACATCACCGGTGCAGCTGCCACCGTAACCCACAATTCTGTATCAATGGCTCCCCAACTACGCGAAGGATTTGCTTCTTGCATCAAACGAAATTGTTCATCATAATGGCGCCAGCCCAGTCCTGGGAACTGAGCTGCTGCCAATCGAACTGTTTCAGCATACTTTAGCAATTCCGGAAAACGTGCGGGGTGTTTCACAGAATAAATGGCCATGTAAGTGTGAAAGGCAGATGACCATTTATCAATGGTGTCAACTTTCTTTCGTTGTCCAGCTGCGGGACGCACTACCATCTTTGTACCCTCTAGTGCTAGTGAAAATTCTGAAGATGACTCTGCTCTAGAAAGTATTGCAGATGCACTTTCTTGCAACAGCAATGACAGATCAACAAATGCCCCATTCCAAATTTTTTCTTTGAGTGCTAATGGAACATGTAAACCCAAGGGCGTAAACTCACTCACCCTTGGGATTGGTTGTGGCTGATTCGACAGGGAATGAACTGATATGTCAGGTTGAACATGAGTATTAGTAGGCCTATTACTGTTAACAACCTCACTAGCTGCCCCCAAATGAACATTAACTGCTTCAATATCACTTGTTTGTAAGGCGCCATTAGCATTAATACAACTCGTACTACATGAAGGTCTAACGTTACTGGCTACATTACCCGAAACCCAAGTTGACGTAGTCGTACCGGGAATACTAGTACTAGTAGGCCTACTAGTACTAACGTTAGCAGTAGTACTAGTGCTAGTGGTAGCTGCCATGGCTGTCACTCCTTCTTGATTTGAATGCGACTTCCTCGACTTAGCCGCAGGTTGCTCGAGCATGCCTCCAGCATGATCCGACAGACGAGCCGGCCGCTTGGCCTGCCGTTGTGGCCGAGGCATTACGCACCAGATGGCCAATAAAAGTGAACTGTAGTGTTGCTATAAGCCTTGCCAAAGATGAACTTGCAGAAGTTATGAAACAGACAGTCAGAGTTCAAGTTCCAAAGGAATGTCAAGGAGCTTGGCCCAGGCAGCTAATCTAGATCCGTCACTGGATGAGAAGTACATGTACAGTACTGCCTATATGCACCGTACAGTCATGACAGTGCTGTGTAGATGGAGGCTCAAACAAAATTACTCCAAATAAAACTGAGCTGATGAGTGACTGATTAAAACACACTAAAATCCTAGTCACACAGATAAATCCACACACTGATGCAATAGCTCAACTTGAGCTGAGAGTTAACTAAATTAACTACAACTGAGCCTCACAAACACAAAGCAAATTATAGCTAATTAAAACATAATGGAGCTCACATAGATGTGACCTCTATGAATAGCTGTGACAAAGTGAGACAAATTTTCTCATCAAGAACAGAAAAAACATAGGATAAGATCCTGATTGGATAAAAGTAGAATCCATCATCCCATTGGCTATTAAAAGAACCAATCAGAACACACTACCACTGAGCCCTGATTGGTCACAATACTGGGATCTGATTGGTCAACAGACTTTGTTCTTGGATCCCTGTTTTGACACAAAATTGTCAATGGGATTTTATGTGTTAAAAATTCTCCATAAGATTGTGCATAGCATTAATGTAGGTCAACATACCAGAATCTGATTGGCTGACAGACCTTGAGCTTGGATCCTTGCTTTGTCACAAAAAAGTCAATGGGACTTTATGTGTTAATTGATCTCCATAAGAACTGTGCATAGCATAATGTAGGTCAACCCATCCATTGGCATGAACTACATATGCAAATGATATGAAGTAGGCCATGGAAATTTCCGTGTTCAAAGTATCTGCACATGAGCAACTGTAATGTGTTATACACAGAACCATGTATGAGTGTACAACAATTAATGGAAACCAGGCATCTTCAACTGGGTAAGAAGAAACACAATTTTAACAACCACTGAAGCTAAGAATAAGGCATTTGATCACTGAATGATAAAATGTGTTATACTCGTCCAAACATAATTGGGCCAAAATGTTGGCCCGGCCGTCACCCCAAATCCGCTCACAGAAGTCCATCCATTTTTAATGTAGCCCTGTGTGAAGTTATTTATTCAGATTAGACAAACATTTGTTGGGAGTATTATAAACATTTAGGCAAGGAGTTTACGAGTTAGGAACTCACCTTAGTCTACATGAATCCAGAAACCTTTCCAGGTTTTGCCTTTCCCCATACAGTTCACGTTTCACTTTGTGTGATAATGTTCACACTTGTTTCTTTACCAGATGACAAGCATCAGGGAGAGGCGGAAGAATGACGCCTGTTTCTACCAAGGTAAGAATGGTCATTCTAAAAATTCCTATTCTATAGAAAACTTTACGGTCTTCAAAGTAATCATATCACTGCTCGTGTATTCATGTACAGCCAACGTATTGACATCATGTTGAAGTTACATGACATTGCTTTTTGCTTTCACAGGATGCAAGACGTCATGGCATGTTTGCCACAAGAATCAAGTCAAGGTAGAAGCAAGCAAGATTGGTTCACACTAAGGTAGGACTTACCCTCTCTTTCAGTCATTAGCGCTCAAATTGAGCCGTGTGAACCGCGATGGAACTCAAGGATGTGTCTATGGATTATCAGAGTAAGTCCCGCCTTCGGGCTCTTTATCTTTCACTTCAAATATTATTTTTCCCGAAAGATGTAACACTTTGTTTTCTATTCTTGTCCGCGTTTTTCCGAGATGACCATCGTCCATTGCGACAGTTCGAGAGACGTCCATCTTCGATGTGTTAGCTCAGTGTCTGCTCCCAGTGAGAGGATGATGAAGTCTCCTTTATCCCTTTCGACATGAAGCGCAGGGTTGGAGAGAACTTGACGTAAGTTCATATGGTTTAAAATAATCAGATGCAGATACCTGAAACAAATAATTACTGCATTATTAAGCCTGACAATTCTCTGGCTAAGATTTCCAATTCATATCTACCTGTGAAAACTCATGGAAATTAATTTATATCATTTCAGGATGTGTCTGGAGACAGGAATACAAGTGGCTTCTCGATCTAGACTGAATGTTGTCCGTTCATGTGGCGTTCTGAAGAAGTTTGTTAACACAAGATGGGGGACAGATTCCAAAACTTTCCATACCACAGCTCTTGCTCTGTGCTTCTCCATGCACTGCTGAGTACGCAGCCCCCGTCTGGTGTAGGTCATCCCATGCTGCAAAGATTGACCCAGTCCTGAATGCAGCTTGCAGAGCCATCTCTGGCTGTCTTCGAATAGTGGATGATCTTTACCTACTGTGTGGTATTGCCCCATCACACATCAGAAGAGAGGTATCAGCACAGATTGAAAAAACAAGCAAGAAGATCCCTCTTCATCCACTCTTCAACCATTAACCTGCCAAAAAGAGACTCAAATCTAGACACAGTTTTCTCCACTCAATTGAATCCCTTGATTGCTCTGCACACAGTCAAAGGATTACCCAGATGGTATACCCACCTCCAATCTGTGACGCACAAGCTCTCCTATGGACCTAGTGAATCACTCCCTCCAAGTTCAAGTGAGAAATGGCATACCTGATCGTGTTTGAATCGCCTACGGACTGGAACGTGACAATGCAAAATCCTTATGCAGACTTGGAGCTACAATATGGATGGAGAAACTACCTGCGACCGTGGTGAGGATCGGACAATGCAACACCTTTTGGCCTGCCCCCTCCTACCAGAGCCATGTACTCTGTCAAAGATCTGGAGTCTTTCAACACCAAAGCCAGATCTTGTATATACCCTTCACTGGACAGGACTTGCGTAGTGACCCGAGCAGAAGATGTGGCGTATGTCTGTCTAGCCTGAGGTACACGGTAAGATTTGTTGTGATGGCACAAGGATGATTACTGACATGATTGTGTTGGTTGTCCCCTCAACCCAACTTCAGTCACACCAATCCATCCATGACTGACATGATTGTGTTGGTTGTCCCCTCAACCCAACTTCAGTCACACCAATCCATCCATAATAGACAAAGATTCAACTTCTTTGATCTCATTTCAGGATGTGACTGCAATCAGGAAGACATGCGGTTTTGATGAGTCTACACTGGATGATGACTGCTCCATGGCGCAGTGTGTCTTCAGAGGTATACCTTGACATCTTTTATAATTGCACAAACATAATTTGGGAAAATGTTGGCCCACTCACAAACTCCGTAAACATTAAGGCAATGATTTTGTGAGTTCGGAACACACCTTAGTCTATATGAATCCGGAAGCTTTTCCAAGTTTTGCCCTTCCCCATTCAGCTTACGTTTCACTTTGGGTGATAATGTTCATACTTGTTTCTTTACCAGATGACAAGCATCAAGGAGAGGTGGAAGAATGCCGCCGGTTTCTACCAAGGTAAGAATGGTCATTCAAAGAAATCTTTTTCTAAGTAGGCTTGAGATAACCCTGTGTCTTCTAAGTAATTATATCCCTCCTCATCAGCCACCGTATTAACATCATGTTCAAGTAACATGACATTGTTACATGTATTTCCTTTCTCCAGATGCAAGACGTCATGGCATGTTTGCCACAAGGATCAAGTCAAGGTAGAAGCAAGCAAGACTGGTTCACACTAAGGTAGGACTTACCCTCTCTTTCAGTCATTAGCGCTCAAATTGAGCCGTGTGAACCGCGATGGAACTCAAGGATGTGTCTATGGATTATCAGAGTAAGTCCCGCCTTCGGGCTCCTATCTTTCACTTCAAATATAATTTTTCCCGAAATATGTAACACTTTGTTTTCTATTCTTGTCCCCGTTATTCCGAGATGACCTTCGTCCATTGCGACAGTTCGAGAGACGTCCATCTTCGATGTGTTAGCTCAGTGTCTGCTGCCAGTGAGAGGATGATGAGGTCTCCTTCATCCCTTTCAACATGAGGCGCAGGGTTGGAGTGAACTAGACGTAAGTTCATGGGGTTTTAAATCAGATGCAGATACCTGAAACATATAAGCAGTGGATTATTAAGTGACAATTCTCTGATGGCTAAGGTTTTCAATTCATATCTACCCGGGAAAACTCATGATAATAAATTTATATCATTTCAGTATGTCTGCAGTCAGGAATACAAGTGAATTCTCGATCTAGACTGGATGTTGTCCGTTCATGGGGAGTTCTGAAGAAGCTTGCCAACACAAGATGGGAAACAGATGCCAAAACTATCCGTACCACAGCTCTTGCACTAGTCTTCTTCACTTCTGAGTACGCAGCCCCTTACCTGCGAATGTGGGGAGGATCAGACAATGCAACACCTTTTGGTCTGCCCCCTCCTACCAGAGCCATGTACTGCCAAAGATCTGGAATCTTTGAACACCAAAGCCAGATCTTGTACCCTTCACTGGACAGGACTTGAAGATGACGAAGCTGTGGCGTATGTCTGTCTGGCCTGAGGTCCACGGTAAGATTTGTTATGATGGCACAAGGACGATTACTGACATGTGTTGGTTGTCCCCACAACCCAGCCACACTCACATATCCATCCATTAATTTTGATAGACAAAGATTCAACTTTGATTGATCTCATTTCAGGATGTGACTGCAATCAGGAAGACATGCAGTTCTAATGAGTCTACACTGGATGATGACTGTTACATTGCCTAGTGTGTCTTCAGAGGTATACCTTAAAATCTATTATACTCGTCCAAACATAATTGGGCCAAAATGTTGGCCCGGCCGTCACCCCAAATCCGCTCACAGAAGTCCATCCATTTTTAATGTAGCCCTGTGTGAAGTTATTTATTCAGATTAGACAAACATTTGTTGGGAGTATTATAAACATTTAGGCAAGGAGTTTACGAGTTAGGAACTCACCTTAGTCTACATGAATCCAGAAACCTTTCCAGGTTTTGCCTTTCCCCATACAGTTCACGTTTCACTTTGTGTGATAATGTTCACACTTGTTTCTTTACCAGATGACAAGCATCAGGGAGAGGCGGAAGAATGACGCCTGTTTCTACCAAGGTAAGAATGATCATTCTAAAAATTCCTATTCTATAGAAAACTTTACGGTCTTCAAAGTAATCATATCACTGCTCGTGTATTCATGTACAGCCAACGTATTGACATCATGTTGAAGTTACATGACATTGCTTTTTGCTTTCACAGGATGCAAGACGTCATGGCATGTTTGCCACAAGAATCAAGTCAAGGTAGAAGCAAGCAAGATTGGTTCACACTAAGGTAGGACTTACCCTCTCTTTCAGTCATTAGCGCTCAAATTGAGCCGTGTGAACCGCGATGGAACTCAAGGATGTGTCTATGGATTATCAGAGTAAGTCCCGCCTTCGGGCTCCTTATCTTTCACTTCAAATGTAATTTTTCTCCAAAGATGTAACACTTTGTTTTCTATTCTTGTCCGCGTTTTTCCGAGATGACCTCCGTCCATTTCGACAGTTCGAGAGACGTCCATCTTCGATGTGTAAGCTCAGTGTCTGCTGCCAGTGAGAGGATGATGAGGTCTCCTTTATCCCTTTCAACATGAAGCGCAGGGTTGGAGTGAACTAGACGTAAGTTCATGGGGTTTTAAATCAGATACAGATACCTGAAACAAATAAGCACTGGATTATTAAGCCTGACAATTCTCTGACTAGGATTTTTTTAATTCATATCTACCCGTGAAAACTCATGGCAATAAATGTATATCATTTCAGGATGTGTCTGGAGACAGGAATACAAGTGGCTTCTGGATCTGGACTGAATGTTGTCCGTTCATGTGGAGTTCTCAAGAAGCTTGCCAACACAAGATGGGGAATAGATGCCAAAACTCTCCGCACCACAGATCCTGTTCTATGCTTCTCCACTGCTGAGTACGCAGCCCCCGTCTGGTGTAGGTCATCCCATGCTGCAAAGATTGACCCATTCCAGAATGCAACTTGCAGAGCCATCTCTGGCTGTCTGCGACCAACAAGAGTGGATGATCTTTACCTACCGGTACTGTGTGGTATTGCCCCAAGAGAGGTATCAGCACAGATGGAAAAAAACAAGCCAAAAGATAACCCTCTTCATCCACTCTTCAACCATGAACCTGCCAAAAAGAGACTCAAATCTAGACACGGTTTTCTCCACTCAACTGAATCCCTTGATGGCTCTGCACACAGTCAAAGGACTACCCTATGGTCTACTCTCCTCCAGTCTGTGACGCACAGGCTCTCCTATGGACCTAGTGAACCACTCCCTCCAGGTGCAAGTGAGGAATGGCCTACCTGGCCGTGTCTGAACCGCCTACGGACTGAGGAGGACGATGCAAAGTCCTTATGCAGACTTTGGGCTACGATAGGGATGGAGAAACTACCTGAGACTGTGGGGAGGATCAGACGATGCAACACCCTTTGGTCTGCCCCTCCTACCAGAGCCATGCACTGCCAAAGATCTGGAGTCTTTCAACATCAAAACCAGATCTTGTACCCTTCAATGGACAGGACTTGTGAATTGACCCGAGAAGAAGATGTGGCGTATGTCTGTCTGGCCTGAGGTCCACGGTAAGATTTGTTGTGATGGTTCAAGGACTATTACTGACATGTGTTGGTTGTCCCCTCAGCCCAACCTCACTCACACCAGATTCAACTTTATTGATCTCATTTCAGGATGTGACTGCAATCAGGAAGACATGTGGTTTGGATGAGTCTACACTGGATGATGACTGCTCCATGGCGCAGTGTGTCATCAGAGGTATACCATGAAATCTATTATAATCACGATGACATAATTGGGCCGGACGTCACCCCAAACCCTCTCACACACATCCATCCATTTGTAATATAGCAATACGTGAAGTTTTTCATTCAGATTAGAAAAACATAAGAATTAGGTAAGGTTTGGAGTAAAAATAAGGCAATGAGTTTGGGAGTTCGGAACTAACCTTAGTCTACATGAATTCGGAAACTTTGCCCTTCGCAATTCACTACACGTTTCACTTTGAGTGATAATGTACACACTGCTTGTTTCTTTACCAGATGACAAGCATCAAGGAGAGGTGGAAGAATGCTGCCTGTTTCTACCAAGGTTAGAATTCTCATTCTAAAAAGTCCGATTCTATAGATAACCTTACGGTCTTCAAAGTAATTATATCCCTGCTCGTGAATTCATATGCAGGCAACATATTGACATCATGTTGAAGTTACATGACATTGCTTTTTGCTTTCACAGGATGCAAGACGTCATGGCATGTTTGCCACAAGAATCAAGTCAAGGTAGAAGCAAGCAAGACTGGTTCACACTAAGGTAGGACTTACCCTCTCTTTCAGTCATTAGCGCTCAAATAGAGCCGTGTGAACCGCGATGGAACTCAAGGATGTGTCTATGGATTATCAGAGTAAGTCCTGCCCGAAGGCTCCTTGTCTTTCACTTCAAACATCATTTTCCCAAAAGATGTAACACTTTGTTGTTTTTTCTTGTCCGCGTTTTTCCGAGATGACCTTCGTCCATTGCGACAGTTCGAGGGACGTCGATCTTCGGATGTGTTAGCTCAGTGTCTGCTGCCAGTGAGAGGATGATGAGGTCTCCTTTATCCCTTTCAACATGAAGCGCAGGGTTGGAGTGAACTAGACGTAAGTTCATGGGGTTTTAAATCGGATACAGATACCTGAAACAAATAAGCACTGCATTATTAAGCCTGACAATTCTCTGGCTAAGATTTTTATTTCATATCTACCCGGCAAAACTCATGGAAATAAATTTATATCATTTCAGGATATGTCTGCAGTCAGGAATACAAGTGGCTTGTTGATCTAGACTGAATGCTGTACGTTCATGTGGCGTTCTGAAGAAGCTTGCCAACACAAGATGAAGAATAGATGCAAAAACTATCCGTACCACAGATCCTCTTCTATGCTTCTTTACTGCTGAGTATCCAGCCCCCGTCTGGTGTAGGTCATCCCATGCAGCAAAGATTGACCCAGTCCTGAAAGCAGGTTGCAGAGCCATCTCTGGCTGTCAGCGACCAACAAGAGTGGATGATCTTTACATACTGTGTGGTATCACCCCAAGAGAGGTATCAGCACAGATGGAAAAAAAAACAAGCAAGATATCCCTCTTCATCCACTCTTCAACCATGAACCTGCCAAAAAGAGACACAAATCTAGACACAGTTTTCTTCACTCAACTGAGCCCCTAGATGGCTCAGCACACAGTCAAAGGATCACCCTATGGTCTACCCACCTCCAGTCTGTGACGCACAAGCTCTCCTATGGACCCAGTGAATCACTCCCCCAGGTTCAAGTGAGGAATGGCCCCCTGGTCGTGTTTGAATCGCCTACGGACTGGAACAGGACGATGCAAAGTCATTATGCATAAATGGTGCTACCATATGGATGGAGAAACTATACCTGCGACTGTGGGGAGGATCAAACGATGCAACACCTATTGGTCTGCTCCCTCCTACCAGAGCCATGCACTGCCAAAGATCTGGAGTCTTTCAACACCAAAGCAAGATCTTGTACACTTCACTGGACAGGACTTGTGTAGTGCCCCCAGAAGAAGATGTGGCGTATGTCTGTCTGGCCTGAGGTCCACGGTGAGATTTGTTGTAATGGTACAAGGACTATTACTGGCATGTGTTGGTTGTCCCCTCAACCCAACCTCACTCACACCAATCCATCCATTTAGATTCAACTTTATTGATCTCATTTCAGGATGTGACTGCAATAAGGAAGGCATGCAGTCCTGATGAGTCTACACTGGATGATGACTGTTCATGGCGCAGTGTGTCTCAACGAGGTATACCTTAAAATCTATTATAATCACACAAACATAATAATTGAGGAAATTATGACACGGCTATCACCCCAAACCCGCTCACAGAAATCCATCCATTTGTAATGTAGCAATACGTCGAGTTTTTCATTCAGATTAGAAAATAAAGTTAGTTAAGGTTTGGAGTAAGCATAAGGCAATGAGTTTGCGAGATCGGAACTCACTTTAGTCTATACATGAATCCGGAAACTTTTCCAAGTTTTGTCCTTCACCATTCAGTTCACGTTTCACTTTGTGTGATAATGTTCACACTTGTTTCTTTACCAGATGACAAGCATCAAGGAGAGGTGGAAGAATGCTGCCTGTTTCTACCAAGGTAAGAATTCTCATTCTAAAAAGTCAGATTCTATATAGGTAACCTTATACGGTCTGCAAAGTATTGATATCCCTGCGCGTGAATTCATATGCAGCCAACGTATTGACATCATGTTGAAGTTACATGACGTTGCTTTTTGCTTTCACAGGATGCAAGACGTCATGGCATGTTTGCCACAAGGATCAAGTCAAGGTAGAAGCAAGCAAGACTGGTTCACACTAAGGTAGGACTTACCCTCTCTTTCAGTCATTAGCGCTCAAATTGAGCCGTGTGAACCGCGATGGAACTCAAGGATGCGTCTATGGATTATCAGAGTAAGTCCCGCCTTCAGGCTCCTTATCTTTCACTTCAAATGTAATTTTTCCCCAAATATGTAACACTTTGTTTTCTATTCTTGTCCACGTTTTTCCGAGATGACCATCGTCCATTGCGACAGTTCGAGAGACGTCCATCTTTGATGTGTTAGCTCAGTGTCTGCTGCCAGTGAGAGGATGATGAGGTCTCATTTATCCATTTCAACATGACGCGCAGGGTTGGAGTGAACTAGACGTAAGTTCATGGGGTTTTAAATCAGGTGCAGATACCTGAAACAAATAAGCACTGGATTATTAAGCCTGACAATTCTCTGACTAAGGTTTTCAATTCATATCTACCCGGGAAA
Organism: Astropecten irregularis; assembly: GCA_963971285.1. NCBI lineage: Eukaryota > Metazoa > Echinodermata > Asteroidea > Paxillosida > Astropectinidae > Astropecten > Astropecten irregularis. Next base: position 22,475,651 of record OZ020244.1, read on the forward strand.
ACTCATGAAAATTAATTTATATCATTTCAGGATATGTCTGCAGTCAGGAATACAAGTGGTTTCTCGATCTAGACTAGCTGTTATCCGTTCATGTGGCATTCTTAAGACGCCAACACAAGATGGGGAACAGATGCCAAAACTATCGGTTTTCTCTACTCATCTGATTCCCTGGATGGCTGTGCACACAGTCAAAGGATCACCCTATGGTCTACCCACCTCCAGTCTGTGACGCACAAGCTCTCCTAGAGGCCCTAGTGAATCCCTTCCTCCAGGTTCAAGTGAGGAATGACCTACCTGGTCGTGTCTGAATCGCCTACGGACTGCAACAGGACGATGCAAAGTCCTTATGGGGCTACAATAGGGATGGAGAAACTACCTGAAACTGTGGGGAGGATCAGACGATGCAACACCTTTTGGTCTGCCCCTCCTACCAGAGCCATGCACTGCCAAAGATCTGGAGTCTTTTAACACCAAAGCCAGATATTGTACCCTTCACTGGACAGGACTTGTGTAGTGACCCGAGAAGAAGATGTGGCGTATGTCTGTCTGGCCTGAGGTACACGGTAAGATTTGTTGTGATGGCACAAGGACAATTACTGACATGATTGTGTTGGTTGTCCCCTCAACCCAACCTCACTCACATCAATCCATCCATTTAATAGACAAAGATTCAACTTGATTGATCTCATTTCAGGATGTGACTGCAATCAGGAAGACGAGCCGCTATAATGAGTCTACATTAGATGACTGCTCCATGGCGCTGTGTGCCTATAGAGGTATACCTTAAAATCTTTTCTAATTGCACAAATATAATTGGGAAAATTTGCCCAGCCGCCACCCCAAACCCGCTCATAAAAATCCATGCATTCGCAATGTAGCGTTACGTGAAGTTGTTCATTCAGATTAGAAAAAATATAATTAGTTAAGGTTGGGAGAAAACATTAAGGCAAGGAGTTTGTGAGTTCACACCTTAGTCTACATGAAGCCGGAAACCTTTCCAAGCTTTGCCCCCCCCCCATTCAGTTCACGTTTCACTTTGAGTGATAATGTTCACACATGTTTCTTTACCAGATGACTATAGCATCAAGGAGAGGTGGAAGAATGACGCCTGTTGATATACCAAGGTAAGAATGAGTGTTCTAAGAAATCTGGTTCTAAGTAAGCTTGAGACTACCTTGTGTCTTCAAAGTAGTTATATCCCTGCTCAGCCGCAGTATCAACATCATGTTAAAGTAACGTGACATTGTTATTTCCCTTTCCCCAGATACAAGACGTCATGGCATGTTTGCCACCAGGATCAAGTCAAGGTAGAAGCAAGCAAGACTGGTTCACACTAAGGTAGGACTTACCCTCTCTTTCAGTCATTAGCGCTCAAATTGAGCCGTGTGAACCGCGATGGAACTCAAGGATGTGTCTATGGATTATCAGAGTAAGTCCTGCCCGAGGGCTCCTTGTCTTTCACTTCAAATAAAAAAATTTCCCAAAGATGTAACACTTTGTTTTCTATTCTTGTCCACGTTTTTCCGAGATGACCATCGTCCATTGCGACAGTTCGAGAGACGTCCATTTTCGATGTGTTAGCTCAGTGTCTGCTGCCAGTGGGAGGATGATGAGGTCTCCTTCACCCCTTTCAACATGAGGCGCAGGGTTGGAGTGAACTAGACGTAAGTTCATAGGGTTTAACATCAGAAACAGATACCTGAAAGTTTCCTTGACTATAACCTGACAATTCTCCGACTAATATTCCCAAGTAATGTTGACCTGATTAAACTCATTCATTTCAGGATATGACTGCAGTCAGAAACATGTGCTTCTCGATCTAAACGGGAGGATGATGAGATGACCTTCGCCAATTGAGACAGTGCGACAGACTTCATGCTTACATGGTGTTTGCTGCCAGAGATGACTGAGAGGTCGATGGGATGATTTCCCGTATCCCTGACACCTATTGCTGAATTGGAGTGGAAACACCACGTAGATAAGAATTGTTTGTACATTCGCACTTCTATTTCGTTCGCATTACTCGTGCAACTCACTAAACAATTAATTCATATCATTTCAGGATGTGAGTGCAGTCAGAAAGGCTCAAGTGGCTTCTCGATCTAGACTGGATGGCGTCCGTTCTGTGGCGTATACTGAGGAAGACATAATAAGGTGGAATTCGTTGTAATTTTAAATAATACGTGCGTGATTGCTGAATTGAGTTAGTTGACCGAACCATCTCAGACCCGGGCCTTCTTCAACCAACCTATCCATCTTTTGTCGACAGAGCATTATGTTTTGCCTTCATATTTTGATTCAACGTGCAGTGCATCTTCAGGGGTATGAACCTCTTTACCAAGCGAGAAAAACATTTTCAGATTACGAAAAGAAATTCATTTTATGATTTGGGGGTACGTAAGAACATTTTAACTCATTGTGCACTCATCGGGCCCTACACATCTATTTCAGCGGCTTACCTTACATCTGGGAAAACGTTTCTAAATTTTACTCTTTGCAATTCAGTTTTTTAAAGCCCTTAAGGGTAGGCCTAATACATCTTTACTTATACCACTTCACAGATGTAAAGGTAAAGGACAGGCTGGATGAAACTCAAGACTCGCCCTTTAACCAAAATATAGGACTTGACCAGTGCATCGGTATAGACTACGTGAAGAATAATGTCTGGAATTATGTATGTCACGATGCATATGGGTCCCTTGCCTTTTGGGCAACGATATTGTTTTCCCAAAGAATTACTAAACGTGTACTTCTGAATGCCTTAGTGTTTTCCTAACAATTCAGAAAATCATCATCATGCCTGGAATAAAACTGCAGTACTGTCTGGTAGCCTGACGTGGCTGCCGGATGCTCTTACTGACGACAACAGGCATGGTGTACTAACTCCGAGATGTCCAACATCCGTTTCTGGGAAGTATAATGACTTTCGTCTATTGAGGCAGTTACACAGACATGGAGCCTGCATTGCTGGTCGCTGTATGGTAACATTATATTGGATCATGGAATTTTCACTCATACAGGTGCTTCGATTTAAATCAAAACAAACCCACCGCCGATATAGACTGTATTCAACCAAAATATAAGGTCATCATGCGCAGACACTTAAAGGAAATTTGCATAAATTTGACAAGGTCCTTGTCCTTGTTTCTCTTCTAAACTTAATGGATTAATTTTCTTACCGTTACGTACAGCAGGGAACTGCAATCATAATTATGGAGATGTATACCAAGCAGTCTAGACTGGAGGTGGACAGTTGTCCTGCCCAGGCTCAAGTTTGTCCGGAGGTATATACTTTGTCATTAGGCAAGCATTTTACAGGTAAGATACGTTTCCCCCAACCCGGCACGCCAACCATGGCATCAACATTTGATCCGAAGAACTACCGGGTAAAGCAGCCTGGTTTTGTCTAAATTGAAATTGTTTCTGTTATGTTGGCAGGCAAAGTTGCAGTGTGAAATTGGACCTACCCCACTATTATGCAGTTGTTTGCACGCATGCTGATTATAAAATGATAGCATTTATACAATTTTTCTTTCTGTTAGGTAGCCTTCATGTGACATCTTCCAATGTTTCTTTTGATCACAAGCAGAATACCATGAGACGGTGGAAGGTCGTCTCAAACCTTGTCCAGTGCCGGCCGTGCTCTGCAGGTTAAAATACGGGATGATGACATCACGAGTGTTCGAGCCTGTCCGCGGCCGCGTGTCCTGCGTAACCTTACCTCTAACCAATAACCAACAAATTAACATTTACTAATTAATTAACAGTAACCAACTAACCATTAACCAAGTAACCATGCAAGAAAGTAGTTGGTTGGTCGGCCGATCGGCTGGTTGGTCAGTAAATTGTTCGGTCCGTCATCCGTCAGTAGGGGGTCTGTCGGTCGGTGGGTCAGTTTATCAGTCTGCCATTCGGGAGTCGGGGGGGGGGGGGTCGGTCGGTCCTTTACGTAAGTTCATGTAGGTTAACGTAAAGGTAGTATCATACTTTGGTGGTAGCATACCGAAACAGAAATCTTCACAGATTTAAACTTAAAAAAGATCGAAAATAAACGAGAAAAGACTTAAGAAATATTGTGGCCCATTTTCACTGTTTTCTCAAAACATTAGCAACGTATGGGACTGAAAATTTCACTGATGACATTACCAAAGTATAATTATTACCTTTAAAGTAAGTTAAAGTAAGTTAAAGTAAGTTAAAGTAAGTTAAAGTAAGTTAAAGTAAGTTAAAGTAAGTTAAAGTAAGTTAAAGTAAGTTAAAGTAAGTTAAAGTAAGTTAAAGTAAGTTAAAGTAAGTTAAAGTAAGTTAAAGTAAGTTAAAGTAAGTTAAAGTAAGTTAAAGTAAGTTAAAGTAAGTTAAAGTAAGTTAAAGTAAGTTAAAGTAAGTTAAAGTAAGTTAAAGTAAGTTAAAGTAAGTTAAAGTAAGTTAAAGTAAGTTAAAGTAAGTTAAAGTAAGTTAAAGTAAGTTAAAGTAAGTTAAAGTAAGTTAAAGTAAGTTAAAGTAAGTTAAAGTAAGTTAAAGTAAGTTAAAGTAAGTTAAAGTAAGTTAAAGTAAGTTAAAGTAAGTTAAAGTAAGTTAAAGTAAGTTAAAGTAAGTTAAAGTAAGTTAAAGTAAGTTAAAGTAAGTTAAAGTAAGTTAAAGTAAAGTGGTTGAATGTTTTGGCATCAAGTACACATCGAGTCAGCAATTTCTACAAAAAGGTAAGTGTCAGGTAAGTTTTTTATTCTTTTTGTTTTTCTTTAGCGAAATAATATGAAAAGGCAAAACTAATGTTAATGTTTTACAGTTGAATGCAGTGAAAGAAGTCTGGTAGATAGATGCAGAAGTAAGTTATTTGAATGAGGGGTAAGTTAAACTCAATCTATGCAAAGGTGCAGTGGTAGGTGTGGATGCAGGGGCTACGTCAAATGGATGCAGTGGTAAGTTGATCTGATGTTGCAGTATACTCCAATGATTTGGGATGTGTATTCCTTTCCAGGGATTTTGCTATTACTCGAGTCTACTTTTTTTTGTTCCTTATTTTTCTGTCTTTTATAGCTATACTAGAAGGGAAAACAAGCGAGACATGCAGCATCTCATCTCCAGAAGACGTCAAGGAACAAGACTTGACGTTAACCACAGGTATGCCACTACCCAGTGCATTATACTCTGCACAAGCCTGAATTTCCTATTTAGGTAACTTGAGAATATATGTTTGACTTTTCTGATGATCACTGAACATTGTTGGCTGTTTTTCTTTCTTCGTTTTGAAACAGATCTCGTCTATCACTTGTATGGGTGGCGTCACTGATCGAGATAGACAGTCAAGTTACAATCACGGACAGCCTCCTAATTGGTTAGGAATCTTCCATCACCAGACATGATGAGTGCTTCAACTGAGGACCTACCTTCTGAAAGCCCTCATACCTCAAGACATCAACAGCTGCACTGTGACATCACCAAACTCTCTTTGCATGGCCGACCGCCTCCTTGGAATATGACAGTGTGTAGGCTTACTCATCTCCTTGGCAATAACAGCAAACCTCGTCTGTTCTGTCAGCTATATTATATGGCTATGTCCCAAATCTCTGGCTGCGGCTGCAAATTACACATGTACCTATGGCAGCCACTAGCCAGTGACGACAGCCGTTTCCATTACGTGTGTGTTATTTGCGGTCGCAGCCAGAGATTTGGGACGCGGCCTTATATTGATAATTATTCAATACAAGTAATCAACTTCGATAGCCTTCGATAAAGATCCTGCTAGGATCGAAAACCGCCGGGCCCTCAACTCCAAGCATGATAAATAATAATTCGTCTCTAATTCGTAGATACAGTATACACATCATACACCTACAAGATTAAATGTCTATAATAATGCTCTAATTACATATCTTCTAAATTAATGAGAATGATACTTTGTGCGAATAAAATACAGTGTTTTTTTTTTTTCAAACTAATTGTGCCTGATGAGGTTGATGATTTATTATGAGAATATTTTAATTCAGGGTATAATAGTAATTAATAAATGGGGGATACCTATTTCCGACTGACTGTAGTGCAATGGCTTGTATTGAAAACAAACTAATCAAAACGAAATCTAATTCGCTTTCCAATAATTATTTAAGGTATGTATCATTATACTTCGCTTCGAAACCAAAACGAACATGTTCAAAGATTTATGTGTAATTTACAGGGTATAAAGAAAGACATGGAACAAACATACCGTTGCATTGTTTTGCCTGAAATGCTGTGTTTTTCGAGAAATGAGTGAAACAAAATAATTTCTACCATTACCGTCTTTATACCAGGCTGTTAATGCGTAAATCTGTGAACATTTCTGTTTGGGTATGTCACCAATGCTGTATCTTCCCTTTAAGAATAAGACCGTTTATAATTGCGCGGACAAAATAGTAATCTGAAAAGGCCAAGAAAGGTTTTTAATTAGCTTAAAATTAATCAATTGTTGCTTACACCCAATGTGCTAAATTAAACTTTTATTTAACTTTTCCTACCATGTTTTACTTCTTTTATTTTATTCTCATAATCCAGACTGTAAAAGTGAAAGAAAATATTATGAGATTGATATAAAGTTTTTTAACCAAAAAAACACGTCTTGGCTTGATTCCCTATAATGAATGTGTCCTTAATTAAACATTGTCTGTTGTAATTAAAAATAATTAAGTTTAATTCTTCAGTTTCTTTTTAGTACAAACCACTGAAGATCGTTCCTACAGCTTAAATTTTGACTAAAAGAGATGCTATCCTATAAAGTGTTTTTCAGAGAAAAGATGTTATTTAAATGTCGAATGAGAATAAACTTTCGTTCTGAAAGATGAAAAAGAAAAATTGTGGGTCATATTGTGTGGAAATACATGTCTCATCATTTTGCCATGATCTTTCCAAGATCCCAAAATAATGTTTTGATCTTTGGTTTTACTCTTTTTTGTGGATAAAATAAATACAGCCTTTCAGGCAGAACCATTTGTACACATGTTTCGACCATTACCGTCTTTATAACATGCAAGTTATACGTAAATCTGTGGACATTTTGCTGTTAAGGTTGGTTACCAATGTTGTACATGCCCTTTAAAGGTAGTACGTATCATACTTTGGTATAAGAGACCAAAACAGAAATTTTCACACATTAACGTATAACTTTCAGGGTATGAAGATGGTGCTGGTAGAAACATACCGATAACATGTTTCCGCCTGAAATGGTGTATTTATCCAGGAATTAATAAAACAACGACCGAAAATCGTTTTGATGATCTTTTAAAAGATCAAAAATAAAAGAGAAAAGACTTCAGAACTACTGTTTTTCACTGTTTTCTCAAAAAGTTGGCACCGTATAGGACTTAAATTTTCACAGATGACTGTTACTGTATCTGTCTTGATATGTTTGCCCATGAATCTGTATTTCTTTGATAAAAACCAAAGTATGATACTACCTTTAAGAGGATGGATTACGATTTTGAAGGATGCCTTCATGAACAGCCACACCTACAGTCCTGCAGGATGCATACCGGACCGATTTATTTTACCTTCACGTCCAAGCAGTAAGGTTTGTAAAATGCCTTCACTTTTGTAGTCATATATTTAGTCTTACAATCCGGGTCATAGTCTTCTTAATTCGCAGCAGACACAGCCGCAGCGAGAGCTTGAGCCACTTTTATCAAAATATTTTGGATAATAAATTGATAACGCCCTCTATTTACTAATAAAGAGCTATTGGTATAAAACCCGCCCTCTCTTGACTGAGACGAGGGGTTTTCCCGAGTATGAGATCTTCCTTCATGCACCGTGTTCGACTCGCCACATAACAATTTGCTGGATCTTTTTCTTAGTCATTCATAAATTATGCCAGCAAGGTTTTATTTCGAGTGTTGCCTGTGTGACTTCAGATCACCATACGACTATTTTGGTAGCAAGCTTCCCCGTGCAAAGTCAGTAGTGTAAGTTAACTGTTTAGACAAGTGTCACAATGGAAAGAATTCCACTGATGTTGACTGATGTCATCAGTGACATCACATAATTATGTACTGATGAGTAGCTGCAGTACAGTAACTGTAGCCATATTAAAGGCCTAGGCCTACTCCTTGTTTACGACGACAATGTCAGAATTGGGGGTTAGTATCTTTTACGCCACAAGGACTATTTTGAGACAATTATTAGCTTCTATAGTTCTACAATAAACTAACTCACCTAAAACTAGAACTTTAACAAAGGCTAGTCGGTTGTGATGTCCTCTTCAATAGTGCTCCGCACTTGCGCTAAAAATAGACTGGGCCTCAGACAAACATTGCAACCATGCACACGTGTGTGGGTGTGCGCGGGCATGTACACTACGTGTGCGAGCTAATGTTTGTCTGACATCCAGGGATTTTGTGACGTCATTATTACTAGTGCGGAGCGCTATTATTAGCAAGGTTTAATAGCGTTCCGCACTAATGACGTCACACCATTGTACGCGCACAAAAACCCCGACTCACCACACATGTTTGTCTGAGGTTCGGTGCTATTTTTTAGCGCAAGTGCGCAGCGCTATTGGTGGAAGGAGGGGAGGGCTTTGATTTTAGGGAAATTATTGGGTAAAACGGTAACGAAGATGCGCCATATTTTACAGACGAAACTTTTAGCAGAATATAGTCTGGTTTACTTTTCGCCCTGATTTTTACGACTCATGACATGTTGGGTCTGGTACCAGACTAACCTGACCAGAACGTCGGTGATTGGCTGATCAAAAAGTTGCTTGGTAAATCCCAATTTATGATTGGTCGAGAGTATCAGAGACCGTCCTCCACCATCAGGTAGTTTGTGACAAAATGGCGTCTCGCAACTGACAGGCTGTGTTCAAGTTCACAACAAGCGGCTAGGGAAATTGTATTCTTTTCCTCACTTTGAAGTTTTAAACCTTGCATCACTTTCAAATGGGAGACTTTGGAGAACCAGTCTTCAAGTCAACAGCGCACGCCCACACACAACAGCGCACGCGCAAAACAACCCGCGCATTCTCACAATTGCATGCGCTGGTGACTTGAAGACCAGTTCTCCAAAGTCTACCTTTAAAGGTTTGAGGGGAAGGTTAAATAATGATGTACGCTAGCTTTGTATTTAATGCTTTAACTTAGGGCCTGACGCGTTTCGATCCTAGCAGGATCTTTCTCGAAGGCTTAGCTGCTAGGATCAAAACACGTCAGGCCCTCCTAACTTTAAGCATTTGACATATTGCAGGTCATTTTGGCTGATGAGCAGTTTGCAGCAGTTTATCACTTGTATTGAGCTTTGTATTTAATATGAATATTTATGCTTACTTGACCTGTCTGTGCATGTAGATTGAATGAAAAGGCGTACGTGTTGAGCGATCCTTTTACAGCAGAATCAGAAGGAAGGCACATCACAGTAGGATCACATTGTAGGGTATGCAGACGAGGTGTTTGTCCCAGCAAGGTATGTTTCTTACCATTATCTTTAAAGGTTTAATACATGATTGGTAAAGGTCACAGAACAGCACTCACACTTTGTCTATTCCAGCATGTACATGAAATGATAAGCTGTGAAAATTTGTGCTCAATCGGACATCCGAGTCATGAGAAAACTCAACTTAATTTTTCTGATAAAACATAAAGAATGGTTTTGATCTTACCCCAAGATCAAAACTGTTTTCGCTCTTTGTTTTACTAATTTCTGGATAAATGCTCCATTTCAGTGGAAATATTTTAACGGTATGTTTCTACCAGCACCATCTTCATACCCTGAAATTTACACGTAAATCTATGAACTGTAATGTTTGTGTTTGTTACAAACTATATAGCGACATGTTTACACATAGCTTCATGTCATTCAAGTTTTGTTCTCGAGCTCGCTTCAGCACTCTCTCAAGGCGTTCATCATGTTGTTTCTGATCAACACCCCACACTAGGATGTCGTCCATGATGACCTCAGTTCCTTCGATGTCATCAAACATCTGCGTCATTACTCTCTGAAATATTTCAGGTGCTCACTTGATACAGAAGGGTAGTCTGGTGTAGCGGTACCTCCCAAACGGACTGTTGAAGGTACACAACTTGGAACTTGCGTCGTCAAGTTGCATCTGCCAATACCCACTGCTGGCATCTAAGGTGCTGAATACCTTTGCTTGAGGAAGGTTTGTTACTACCTCCTCTATGGTTTTCATTGGGTATTGTTCCCTCTGTATGGCATCATTGAGGTGCTTTGGATCAAGGCAGATTCTGACTTTGTCTTTTTCTGGTTTGACTACTGTGACCATACTGCTCACCCATGGGCATGGCTCTTCTACCTTGACTATGACACCAAGTTTTTCCATTCTGTCTAGTTCCTGATGTACCTTCGGTCTTATTGCAACAGGAACTTTTCTTGGCGGGTGTTTAACTGGCTGTGCATCTGGTTTCAGCTTTATGTGGTGCTCACCCGCAAGTTTTCCAAGGCCTTCAAATACATCTGCGTATTTCTCCACAATTTCTGGACAGTTGTTTTCCATTGTCTCTACATGCTTTTTTGACATTCTCGTCAATGACTTGGAACTCCAACGCATGGTATTTCTTCTTGTGTTCACACACCATGGTACATTTGCCACTGGTTTTGATGGTATGTCCAGAGTATGATACGAGCTTTGCTTTTGATTTGCTCACTTTGGTGCACATTTGTTTGTGGATGATGTCAGCTGGTATTGCGTTGCACTGTGCTCCTGTGTCAAGCTTGAACGTGACAGTTTTCTCTTTTTCACTTCCATGAAGCTTGAGGTTTACTGACCATTCTGTCCCATTTGTATGGACTGCATCCATGTAGAGCTCTGTTCCGGATGAGTCACTGTCTGACTCTTTATGTACATCATGCACTTTTCAAGATTTAGGCCGCTTGCCATGTCTGCTGGATGCACTCTTCGCTGCAGAATCACTGAAACATTTGTTTGCGAAGTGGTTTTGTTTCCCACACTTCTTACATTCTTTTCCATAGGCAGGACAGTTTCTTGGTGCATGATTTCGGCCACAATGCATACAGTCTTTGATTTCTCTCTTTGTCTGGTGTCGTGGCTGTTGTTTGGATGCTCTCATAGCGTGCAGATCTTTGTTTTCATTCACATTGGGCTTTATGCTGTCTAGCTGTTTGCTAGATGCTTCTGCTGCATGGCATACTTCAATTGCTTTGTCGAGCGTTAGGTCTCTAATGCGCAGAAGTCTTCCTCTGACTGCATCACTAGTGATTCCAACCACTATTCTGTCTTTAATGAGACTATCACACAAGGGCCCAAATTCACACTTTTTTCCTTTGAGTCGGAAATCTGTTATGAACTGGTCTACTGGTTCATCTGCATTCTGTATTCGTGTATTAAACACATGTCGCTCATATGTGAAATTTTTCTGTGGCTCAAAGTGTTCAGTGAACTTTATCAGCAGTGTCTCCAGACTTTCCTTGTTCTCTTGTTCACCAAATGAGAATGTGTTGTATATCTCAAGAGCATCCTCACCTATTACATGCAGTAAGCAACTACTCTGTACTCTGGCTGCCTTCTTTTCCATGCCACTGGCGGTCATATACAGCTCAAAACGTTGTCGCCATCTCCGCCATTCCTCTGCTAAATTGGTGCTATCTAGTCTCAAGGCACTGGGGGGTTTCAATCCTTCCATTGTGCACTCTTATTTGGGGTTTTAATCCACTCTGACACCATGTAATGTTTGTGTTTGTTACAAACTATATAGCGACATGTTTACACATAGCTTCATGTCATTCAAGTGTTGTTCTCGAGCTCGCTTCAGCACTCTCTCAAGGCGTTCATCATGTTGTTTCTGATCAAATTTCAGAGAGTAATGACGCAGATGTTTGATGACATCGAAGGAACTGAGGTCATCGTGGACGACATCCTAAAGTGGGGTGTTGATCAGAAACAACATGATGAACGCCTTGAGAGAGTGCTGAAGCGAGCTCGAGAACAAAACTTGAATGATATGAAGCTATGTGTAAACATGTCGCTATATAGTTTGTAACAAACACAAACATTACATGAACATTTTCTGTTTAGGTATGTTACCAATCATGTACTGTACCTTTAACAAACGAAAGATAATTATCAAATAACCAGAAGGGAAACTGACTGAATTCATATAGCGGTATGTGCATGGTCTCATGGCTTCTGACTGCCAAACGAACAAAGATAATTGACTATTAACATCACCAACATAGGGCTGGATAGCTCAGTTGGTAGAGCGCCTGTACAGTATTTAGGAGGTCGCCAGTTCAAATCCCGCTCCAGTCAATTGGACCTCACTTAACACAGACTGATTATGAGCTGGATTATAGCTCAGTTGATAGAGCGCTGGTGTGGTACTATGGAAGTCACAGGTGCGAATCCCACTGCAGTCAATTTTCTTTGTTCATTTTTCAATGACTTAAATTCATCCAGTCAGTTCCTTTTGTGGTTTATTTGATAATTCCATATGTTTAGGTTTTTATGTCAAAGGCATCCCTGAGATGGAGTTGCTTTGTATGGTGTGTTACAGTTGATTATTAAACATGGGTACATGGACATAATGGATGGCAAGGCCACCACAACCAGAGAGAGGGTTCATCTTGCCTCACGCATTGTTATTACTCGAACGTACGAACCGATTCCCCTCACTGACCTGCACGCATGTACATATACATGTACGTAAAGACCTCTGTGTAACAGTGTAACAACGTCTTGGGATTCCTAGTGTAAAGGCTGTGAGTTGTGTGCAAACCTCGTCATGTAGCGTGCTACATCGTCTCCATAATGACACACTGTTGAAAATGTATGATTACTTGCTCTTTCCTGCACACACGTACATAATTTGCTGTGCCTGACTTCAAAAGGGGGGAGATTTTCGGGGGAAGATTTTACAGGATTTCCAAGACACTGTTACAGACATGTATGTCAGTACGTACGTGCGTGCGGATTACCTGTACGTAACATAATTATGCACTTGCGTGCAGGTCAGTGCAGGTAATCGGTTCGTACATTCGAGTATCCACACCAACACGTTGTGAACCAAGACTAATAGAGTGTTCAATTTCTGGATCTTTATGTGGGTGGCTGCTTGAAGTAATTGGTAGCAGGTACCCAGGCCAGTATTTGCAGTTATTTGATTTACTCATGGGTGGCGAGGAGTGCACAAAGCATTCACCTCTCACCAATGTGGCCAAGGTTTGATCCCAGCTTGGGTCATGTGAGTAGAGTTGTGCATTGGTCATGTTGGTACTCTCCTGTGCTACGAGGGTTTTTCTCCGATTCCTGCAAAAAAATCAAACACTTTCGATCTCAGGCTGGCTGTGTTCCGTGATTATATATGGGTTGATGTGGCTGGCAGCCAAGGGTGCTAATGAATGCCACCAATTTGATCATGGTGTAGCTGCATCCTTCGCAATTGAGCAACCCAGCTGCGAGTAAGGATGATAAGCCTTCCAAATTATTCCTATTAGTATCACATAAAAAAAAAGAAAAACACCAGAGCAATGAACAGAAAAAATTAATAAAATATATGAAATTAACTTTCCATTATAATCACATGTCACTTTGTGGTTTGACTGAGCATATAGTCTGAGGAAGAGAAATTCTACTTTGATATTGTTGGTAGACTTCCCATGAGTTGTAGGAAATTTGCGGAAATTGTTAGTAATTGTAGGACTTCAGCAGTGCCCTACGATAACCCCCACTTTTTTGTATTCTTTGTGTCATCAGGATTGCAGCATATTCTACACGCGGCGGTTTTGTCTTCCGTGTGTCAAGGAAAACATCAGCGAGTTTCCTGTGGAAATTCAGCAGGTAGGAGTCACATCATGTTCTCCTTTGGTCCTCTGTCACATTTATTTTTATTTGGCCACATTCTAATTACTTGGTATGTGGTTAAGACCTCACTGCTGGGTCAACAGCAAGGGGCTGCATCTGCTTCCATAGACACAGGCAGGTGTAGATTTAAGCCACAGCCACAATTATAAAGCTGTATTCTCTTTGAGTGATCCCCCATGTATGTACCATTCTGGGGTTGCAGCATTGCTGTGCATAGCCTATTGATGAAATGATCCTTGGGATGTGGCCGTGTGTGCGTGGTTTCGTGGCTTCTGACTGCCGAACGAACAAAGATGGATAGCTCAGTTGGTAGAGCGCCTGTAAGGTATTCAGGAGGTCGCCGGTTCAAATCCCACCCCAGTAAATTTTTCTTCGTTCACTTTTCAATGACTTTAAATTCAGACAGTTTCCCTTGTGGTTATTTGATGATTAAAATCCTGTGAAATAAAGCTTCAATTTGCTCCCCTTACAACACTTCACAACTAACAAGTTTTTTATTCTGTTTTTTTTTTACATCAGGAGGTACAGAAGAAAGATTCCGCATCCAAAGAGTGATAATGTATTCATGGTGACCTAGTAACCTGGTAACAACATAATCTTCGCATGTTACAAGCCAGTGATGTGACTACTGGCGACACTTCCATGGATGACAGACTGTTGAGTAATGGATGAGACCTTCATGACACTATCATCGACGCCCACTTCTGGTTTCTATCACCCAGAAAAGGATTGAAGGCACTTTGAAAGAGTGTTGTAAGATTATGGCTTGTAGTACTTTAACATGTATGTATGTGTGTGTGTGTGTGTGAAGTCACAATTATGTCATGTATGTGTGCAATCAGTACAGAAGCTACAGAAGATCTACATGTAGACTGAATGATCTTCATTTACAAACCATACTTGCAAAGTTTCCAGCTTTTCAAGTGCCTTGAAGCATTACTATGATAAAGATTACCAATTTGGGGTCAACAAAGGCCAAGTGTGCGTGTTCACAAAGGCAAAATGTTGCCAGTCAAATGGACAAGAGGCTATAGTTACTTCAGTACTATCCATACTCACTTGGCAACTCACTAAAGATGACTTACATTATCTTACAGTTTATCATAGCAATGGTTTGCATCTGTTGATGACTATTACTCAAGATGTAATATGTCTCATAAAGTGCTTGGTTGGGGTGGTGCCATACAGATACATACAAATAAACTAGAGGGCGGACGCACAATATGCCCCTGTACTGTGGCGCTGTGATCGCATGGGCCTGTGCCGCCATTACTATTATGGGAACGAATTACGTATACACATGCGTACCAGGGAATGCTGTGCTGACGGAGCACTTGCGTAAACTACAGTACAAAGGCCTACGCCGTACATACACCGCAAAGATAATAAAGTGCTGGCGCAGTGCCCATTTCAGTAATGGCGGATCGATCTCCATGTTGTCACAGAAATTTCGCTGAGCCCGCCCTCTGGTTTATTAGTATGTATCTCTAGGGTGGTGCACATGTTGTAAATTTCACCATACTTGTCATTGGTCTCAGGCTTGTTGAAACGTTGAGACCTTACGAGAAGTGCGAAAGAAATAGAAGTGCAAAAGTAGGAACGATTCTTACATGGTGTTTCCGCAAACCGATCCACATACCAGTTGTAACCAAACTCATGAACCTCACATAGATTGGGAAAGAGGAAGTTCATTAAAAGGGACTGCTTAGTGTAAAATTGTTAATATTAGTTTCTCTGCTTGTTTAAGTAGCTACATGTATTTATGTAAATGGTAATTATATAATAGAGATGTCTGGAGTGAGCTAGAATCTGAGAATGAATCAAGGAATAATGTCCCCAAGGATGTCAGGACATCAAGCCTTTTGATTTGAGTTCCCCTTTCCCATCTGCTTACCAGCAGCTAACGTTGGCTAGCCCCCTGGTGCAGTGGGGTTATGGATAAAGATATTTTGTCTCTGAACTAATGGGGAAGGGATGTTAAACATAATTTTCTCAAGCTTTGTGTATTTCCCTTACAACTTCAGGACTTGATTTTGTGGTAATCTTTGGGCCTGTTGCTGTATTTTGGCACCTCCATGCCTGCCTTGTATCATATTCCTGTATTTATGAACTTTGTATTGCTTTGTAAAATTGGTTTTCATCATTATGGGCCGTATTCACGAAAGGTGTTTTTCTTCTACACGCGTCTAACTTTCCTAAACGGGTGATCATCTTATGCGTTTAGTTAGTCATCAATTCTAGAAGGGTGTCTATGCAGACGCCGTTTATCTTTTAGTCACTAGTGTCTAGTGAACAAAAGAAAATTTTAGACGTGCCAGGGGGGTTGTTTAAGCCCTGTTTTACCTATATGTACTTGATGATGTCGCAGTGCCCTTAATTTGGTCATGGTCGCGATAAGAATACTGGAACTTGCACTGAAGACATCTGCGCCTCTGATTCTCCTCCGCATCATTCAGTGTTTTCTTTAGCTCTTCCTAATCTTCCTTTAGCCGGCCCTGTATTCGGCTACGGTCTTCATTTTCATTCCTCGCCACAATTCCTTGAGTTCCTTTTATTTTTGTTACTTTCTCTTCGATCGGTGAAAGTGTCTTTAATGTCACTTAATTTCATTTCGTTCCAGGATGTTTGTTTCTTTCTGTTAGTGTCTATATCACATTTCTTTTCCTCCACCCCGGCCTTTTGTCTTCTGATGAGCTGAATGAGGCCAATTCACTGATCACATGTGAAATGTTCTACTCCTATTTTCGCCTTTTATCCGACTTGTTTAATGTGCAAAATTGACATGCATGCGCTTTCACCCCCTGCCTCCCCCAAGAATCTTGTCCAGGGCCGGTTACGCAATGGCACGGACGACCGTAACAAAGGAACCTTGGTCATTACGATTGCTGCTGTTGTATTATCACCACTTAAACGCAGCTTACGAGACAAACTGCACGCGTGTAGCTAAACGGTTGCAAAACACCCGTCGTGAAATTGGAAAAACAAATGCGTTTAGCTGTCCGCGTGCAAAGTGTGTTTAGACACTATTTAGGATGTAAACAGTGATTAGTAAAACGGAAGAAAAACACCTTTCATGAATTCGGCACTATATGTACATGTATGACTGTTTAGGTCATGAATAAACATTATTATTGGTATTACATGAAGCTTATCACAATTGTTCTTTTCTTTGGTCGTTATATTAAAAGTAATTGTGTTGAATGTGAATTATAGCCTTCGATAAAGATCCTGCTTGGATCGAAACACATCAGGCCCTCCTAACTCCAAGCATTTAATAAATTTCAGGTCATTATTTTGGCTGATGAGCAGTTTACAGCAGTTTATTACTTGTATTGAATAGCTAGCTAGTTGACTCGGAAAAATAGATTACAGATTTCACTTTTCCATGTGGCTACTATGTACTATACATGGAACGTGTGTCCATGCCATCATAAACTGCAGTATGCACTCTACATAAGTACAAGCCTTGAATTTCAACGGAGGCCATGGCCTTTGTGCCCCTTCAAATGTTTCCATAGACATATTATGATTTTCCAATGGAAGTACCCCCTGCAATGGAAAAGTGGCCTTGACCTTTTCAGAACCAAATTCAAGGCCTGTAAGTATCCACCACTGATGAAATATTGAACTTCAAACAACATTAATATATAATACAAAATTCCACACCTCTTTCAAGAATCTGTAAAACTTTTTTTATTAAGGAACACCAACATTGAAAGATAAAATAACTACATGTAACGTTTTTATATTTAGAATTATTACATGTCATTAGAAGTTACACATAAACATGAAAAAAATAAAAATAAACGTAGATCCTGAACATTAACATTCAATTTTGTGTTTACATTAATTTGCCCTATTTTCATTTTTTTCTTACAAAATATGAACCCTCTTTAATTGTGCAAAGTACAGTATTAACGACAAGTGAACGTGAATGAGAAAAATTCACATTTTTAACCCTGACGGAACAGATACGAGTATAACGAGAGAGGGTGCTTTGTAAAAATTATAGACAGGTAAACCGTGAGTGTGCATTCTGTACAAGACTGCTAAAAAGACTCTTCCATTGTAAATATCAGCTAAGATACAAGCTTAATTGTAATCAAATGTACTTGTAAAGATTATAATTTCCAGACTGTCCCAAATTGTTTTTCCCCCAATTCAAAACGAAAAGGAAAAGAGGATCAATTTTAAGTGCATTAAAGTTAAGTATTATTTTACTCAGCAGTGCGCACACTACACATTAAACATTATTATACAGACACATTAAAAATCGCAACTAAAGAGCTGATATGAGACCAGTCATTTATACTTGGTACAAAATATCCTAGTTTTCAGAATTTTCAGATATGGTGAGAATGTTTGCAAACCAGTCCAGTTTTGTTTGTTTCAATAGCCAGTACATCCACAGACCTGGAAATCTGAGGCCGATTGCAAAAGCAGTAGCGAAAACATAAGTGATGGTACAAAAAGAAATAAAAGGTGCGTGAAGAGAGGAATTAATTAATTGATTAG
This sequence comes from Astropecten irregularis, assembly GCA_963971285.1. Taxonomy (NCBI): domain Eukaryota; kingdom Metazoa; phylum Echinodermata; class Asteroidea; order Paxillosida; family Astropectinidae; genus Astropecten; species Astropecten irregularis. Next base: position 22,493,970 of record OZ020244.1, read on the forward strand.
TGCATGCCAGCATTACTTAAGTGAATCTACATCAACTCAAAAGCTATATTACACTGCCTCTATACAGCCAGTCAAACGGCTTGTTGTATAATAAGACAGGCAATGATTTACAACCCAAACCTAGATTTTTAGCTGTTAAAAACACGAAAATTATGAGAGGGAAATACGATGGCCGCCATGACCCATCTGTAATTGAGGCTGTACTGCCAGCAGACAAAAAGCTTCAAGAATATACTCTTCCCATAATTAAACCCAAAAAAAATAACCATTCAATAGAAAACTAATTTCAAACAGAACATTACATTCTTTATGTTTTATAAACACTATCCCGGACAGTGTGTTAACAGAAGAGGCTCGTGAAAGGTAGAAATTGGTGAGGGTTGGTGCATGATACGGCCACAACCTGACATTAGCTCAATAAGACCCCACAAATATTATAATATCAAAAGTATGTACACGATCATCAGAATAAGGGGTCCACTATAAAACCAGCCTACTGCATAAACCAATGGTTGGCACAAAGACAAAACTTGCATGTCTCCTACAGTAACAGTTAATTAATATTTGAGCTGTTAAGCGACTCTTTAGTTATTATTAAGTAATTCAACAATTCTTTTTCTTCTTTAGATAAGCTTATAGAATTAAATACAGGCAATCTTTACTTCTAAATTGTGATGTCTTAGTAAACTCCATGCAATCATATTTTATTTAATTTTTTCTAGGCAGGGTCAAAGCTTTTGCATGTCAATTATTGGCAGGTGTTTGTTGGGTTCACACTGAAACACATACATCAATGTGGACTAAATTTAATAGTGTTTGGAACTTTCTTGACCCGCCTTTCAAGGTTTTCATCCCAAAATAGAGGCAATTATTGTGCAAGGGCCACTTTCTCTGCCTTTAGAGCAAAACACAGTTCACGTATAAAAGCAACAATATCCATTTGGCTCTGGCCAAATCTCGTCCGTCAATCTTTAATACACCTACTCTACATCAAAGCAAACTGCAATCGGCATGTTTTTAGCACGTGCACAGCGGGGGAAACTATCACAACCTCGGTATCACAACTTTCATCACAGATTATAAACAAAACATCACGGACGAAGGTTCACAGACTTTATAAAGGGGGCAAAGGTCACAGCTTCCTGTAATATCTTGAATTCAGCAGAAGCTGGTTCCTACGAGTTCCTCTGCAAGACGTACAGCAGCACGGCATGGCTTGGCACGGCATGGCACAGCCCGCATTTCTACTCGAACTAAAGGTACACGGTACAAAAGATGCAGCATATATTCATGGCGACAAGATACTGTAGTCTCTCCTACCCATGGAATGGAGGGGGGAGCTCTTCATAATCCATTGACATTGCCATTAGTCCGGTCGGCGGAAGCTTCGTCCGAATCGACGGTGGTCCTCGTGTGGGATTTCTCCTTGAACTCTGTGATGATGACCGGCACGTTGTTCACAACAACCTCTGTGCTGATTGCAGTGCTGCGATCTACGTTTTTCAAACGGGGTCTGCAATTTGACAAAAAGAGGAAATGGAAATTACTAGTGCAAGGTACAACAAGTTCAGTTATCCAAAAATGTGCATGTTGCTTGGATACTATTGTCCAATACAGGTGAGAAGAAGATTCAGAAACAGAATAAATGCAAGGAAGCATTTTGGGTGAGCAATGTACAAATATCACATGGTTTGAGGGTGGACAGTCGATTCTAGCTCCCTGAAGTGCTGGAATTTGACAAACTATAGTTCCCCAGCCAGGGAAGCTAGAATCGACTGTCCACCTGAAATAAACCATGTGATATTTGTTTTACTATACCTAATAAATTATATTCTTTATTGTCCACAATTTCGTCGAGATCAGTATCAGAATTAAGTGCAGCAAAATGTTTGTGTTCGTGAGCCACCATAACTTAATGTAGGTCAAAATTCACACATAAGCGATTATGGAAACTTTGCCTACGATGAGCAATGAGATGTTCCTTTAAAGATTACCCGGCCTACAAGCACATAATATCCACTGGCACGTGATGGTGAATTTACCAATTGGGATTTGGCTCAAGGTCATGAATATGTATGAGGTATAGTAATGTAAAATGACTACCAGTAGTAAGTTCACATCTGAATTAACAAAACCCCAGTGATTCTGCATCATTCCCTCAAATTACACATGCAGTTTTTTTGCTCCAGCAAGCCTAAAATAAAGTTCATTGGATGGTCTTCTATCTAGATATTACCTTGGCTTCTTGGAGGTGCCTCCTTTCCTTGGTGCTGAGCCTCTTGGTGTCGTCTTGACCGGCTTGACGTGAATCAACGGGGAGAGGTTCTGTTGTGCCTGTTGCTGGGCAACCAGCTGTGCGTTCAGTCTTGGCTTCCTAGAAATGGTCCAAAGTTCAACATAATTAGGAGTTTTCCTTGATAATCTTCCAATATAAGCTACACGAACACTCCTTTTTTTCAGCAAGTGGACAGCAACTTAAAGTGTGCCGAGCACCAAGAATAGCTTCGCAGAAAATTTCGCGCTTTACATGAAAATAACTCAGAGTTGGTCATGACTTGAATTATGTGTATTGCAACGAGGGATAGGTACCATGTCACTCATCTGTTTGATGAGGGTTTATGCCGAGTCTTCTCAGAGCCATTAAGACTCAACACAGAAATTCATTTATATACACAATGTCAACGCAATTCTTTCCCTTAACCCTAACCACCTAGGGGCATTTTACTGAGTACCATCCTGAATCCTCCACAATTTTCCAATGGTCACACTTTAAAAACTGCGTTCATCCTAAATCCTCCACAATCCTCCAGTGATCTCACTTGTACTCAAAATGAGAGGTACATGAATCCTGAATCCTTCAGAATCCTTCAGTGGCCCTACCTCAAAAAATGCATTTATCCTGAATCCTTGCCACTCCTCCAGTGGTCCTCACTTGAAAATGACATTATATCCTGAATCCTCCAAAATCCTCCAAAACTACCAGAAGGATTTTAGAGGATTGAGGAGGGTTAGGGAAACAAACAAACATGGTTACTGCATGTTTGTTTTTGTTTAGCACAAATAATCACATAGAATTTTGGAGGGCAGCCCATTTTTGCGGAGTGAGGCATTTTCTTGTTTCAAAAGTATGTAAATTGCTTGCAAATTTTGGCTGTATGGTCAAGGAGACCTTGCCTGAGAATTCTAGGGTCAAGTCGGATGCTTCATAAACAGGTGCCTCAATCATACACGAAATTAAAACAAGGTCTACTGTGCACCATGATAGTATCTCTTTGGAGCGATTTGGTTTTTGAATGCTCAATTGAAACATACGTTACAACCAGTTATACTCAGTCCATCTTTAAAACAAAGTTTGCATCTCTGTAGTCCTTTTCTGAACCAGCTGTTTTTCGCAAGGAGAGTTATTCACGTGGTGCAGTATTAAATCTAATGATGACATGCATCAATTCCTCACATGTGATTTTGACCATACCTGGTTGAGGTTCCTTTGCGGACATCACACATAGCACACTTGAACGCCTCTGCTTTGTTGCGGTAGGTGCACACGCTGCAGTCCCAATAGGACCCCTCGGGTGATCGAGAGCTGCGCTTTGAACGGCTGCAAACAAGAACAATAAATTGTCAGGCAAATTAACTACCGTACATGTAGACGTATATATGCACAGGTACAATCACACTCCTGGGATCGAATTTCACGAAGCCCTACGATCGATCGTAACTCGAGTTACGAAGGATAACCATCGTAGGGGGACTATCATATAAGTAGGGCTGCAATGCATCATCAGTCCTACGATTGATAGTAAGTTACGATGAGTTTGGTGAAATCGACCCCTGGCCAGGGCTGTGATTATACTTGCATAAAAAAAAACTGAAAACATAGCCCCTAAAAACTGCAAAATCATACATTTCCTACACTTTTGTACAGGCAAAGTGAAGCCAAAAATCCTGAAATCAAGATTTTTCCTGAAAAATTACATCCCTGCCTGACACAAGACAAGGGACAGGTGGGCAGAATTGTGACTGATGACATAAGATCACCAACTTGGCTTATGGAATGTCCGTTTGACTGGATTATCAAAACCACACAAAGATTTGATTTGCTGTCTGCTAGCACAAAGTACATGAACACAAACATGTTCAGAGTACTCTCCAAACCTTTGCCTCATCTCTAAACACTACATGTATGTATGTAAGCAGAAAGTTACATACAAATGCACACATCTCTCTGAGATTTTTAAGTGCTGAAAAAAAGATGCTGCAAATTAAAAAGCACAAATTTGTGCAGTATGACCGTGCCAGAATGTTTGTCACCTCTTCCCTACTTACAGTAAATAATTTTCTGGTTTTTATCTTTAGTTCTATCAAAATGTTCTATATATGCATTTTGACCCCAACCATCTAAACTATATTTCTAATATTGCAGAATAAGAGGGCCTGCATACTGTTATCCTGACCAAATGGGGTTCTAAGAGGGTGCCATGTGGATACTGCAACCATGTTGGACTGATGCAGATTCAGGAAGGTTCCCTGTGAAATTGCCTACATGACGAGGTAAAAGTTTGAAGTACCTCCAACTTTTTTCTATGATTTTGACTTCATCATGTTGCAAGTACAGTCTATCATGCACTTTCCAAAAATACATATAGATAGGTGCTTACAACAATTAAAGCTATGATCCCTATTTTTACATGTTTTAGGGCAAGGATATCGCTCATAAGATCAAATAAAACTTAAAAAAAACTTATATGCATGGAGATTTCTAAAACATTTTTACATGGTCCACTTCTTAAAGGTGAGTTACTATGTTTTGCATTTCCTACCTCTTTGTGGTAGATGAAGAAGAAGCATTTTTGCATTTTGTTTTCTTCGCAGAGCAGGTAATCTCCTCTGACTTGGCACCTTTACCGTCCCACTCAACAGCCTCCTCAAGGGTTGCAAGGCAGCAGAAGTCTTCTAGTGTGAACTCCTCCTCGTCTGGACTGGAGTAACCAGGGATCAGTTGGTGAATTTTCTTGGACAGCTCTTGGACGGCAGAGTTTGTTAGAGAAGTGCAGGTGCGTGCCAAACGTTTTCTCTCCACGAGCTTCGCAATGGATTTATACATATTTCTCTTTTTTTTTCCTCTTGTCCAAGTCTTAAAAGTCCTTCTGGCTCGTTTCTTTCGACATGAAATACCATTTTCTGCCTTCTTATTCTGCCCTAAACTTGAGGGGTGCGTAGTCTTGGCACCAATGTCCTGCTGCAACTCGAGATGGTTGGTAGTAGGCTGCTCTTGCGAGGGCAAGTCTCCTCTGTGTATCTTGAGTGGTGAGTTGAAGCTGATGGGAGATAATTCATGGCTGTTGAACTTGCGTTTCTTTGGTCTGCCTCTCCTCGGAGGCAGTAAAGAATCAGAATCTTTGGTAACATTCAGCTCCTGCAAAACTGTTTGGTGACAATCATTCACATTCAGAGTTTGCTCAACCTCTGGAGGAGTTGTCAAATTTGCATCCTTTGGTTTCATAATATCTCCTGCACCTCTATCATGTTCATTCTGAGCTTCTGTCTGCTTATTCTGTATCACAGGTTGGGTTTCCGTAACTTGATTGTTTCTTCCTTGCGCTGTCTTAGGAGGGGATATTTTGATGTTGAATTTGCGCTTCTTTCGTCTGCCTCTCCTTCGAGGAAGCACAGCATCTGACAAAACAGTTGAAGTATGCTCTTCTTTCAAGACTGTTTGCTGTAGATCATTTTTATTCTGGGAATGGTCGACATCTTGAGCAGGAATCAAATTTGCATCCTCTGTTTTGACAATCCCTCCTTTACCTCTACCATGTTCATTCTGAGCATCAGTCTGCTTATTCTGTTTCACAGGTTGGGTCTCCATCACTGTCTTGGATGGGGATTTATCGATGCTAAATTTGCGTTTCTTTCGCCTGACTCTCCTTGGAGGAAGTACATGTATAGCATCAGACAAAACAGTTGAAGTATCGTCTTTCAAAACTTTCTGGTGTTGATCATCCGAATTCTGGGAAAGGTCGACATCTTGAGTAGCAGTACAATTTGCATCTTCTGTTTTGATAATCTCTCCTGCAACTCTACCATGTTCATTCTGAGCTTCTGTCTGCTTATCCTGTTTCACTGGTCTAGCCTGCCCCCTCTTTAGACAGTTTCTTCCTTTGAACGTCTTGGGATGGGATTTATCAATGTTGAAATTATGTTTCCTTGGTCTGCCTCTCCTACGGGGAAGTAGAGCATTCGACGGGACAGTCTGAGTCAGTGTAAGGTCCTGTAACACTGTTTGGTGTAGATCATCTTCAGTAGTCTGAGTTGCATTTGCATCCTCTGTTTCTCCTTTACCTCTACCATCACCATTCTGAAAGTATGTTTGCTTATGCAGTTTTACAGGTTGAGTCTGACTCTTCTTTGCTGTGTTTTGGTCACGGCCGTGCTTGGTCTTTCTGACAGTATCAATTGCTTTTTGCTTTGTCTTCTGAAACCCCAACTGAGAGAACAGGAAATGCTTGTCTTTTTTCCTTAGTTTCATAGATGTCCTCTGAGGTGCCTTGACGGGTCTCTGCTTCGTGATGTTACATCCTACGGGCCCAGATTCACTGCTTTCGTTGTCAGGAGGTATTTCTTGTTGGATTTCTTCTTTTAAATCTAATGACCCTTCTGGCTTTGGTTTGCTGTTTATTTTGTTTCCTACGGCAGTAAATGTCTGATGTGGGAGTTCATCTTGTGTCACATGCTCGTCTGGGTCTGTCCTACTGCTATCTTGGAGGCATGTCATATTACCCCGGGTACTTTGTTTCGGGATGTTGCACTCCTGTTGCAAAGGCTTGCAGTTACTTCCATTTCCTTCTAACAATTGCACTTGAAAGAGGTCAGCGTTATCAACGTCATCCACTGGCTTAATCGAATCATCCTGCCCTGTAGCATCAACATTTTTTGATTTTGAGTCCACTTCTGAGGCCGCGTCACTTGAATCAAACTTCTTCTCGATGATCTCCTGTTCTTCTCCCGTGATTGATGATTCTGATATGGCTTCTGTCTGGATTTTATGCAACTCAACTGACAAGCCTCGCACATGTATATCTAGGCAGACTTTGTGCAGCCTGTTCTGCTTGGCGAGTATTACTTGTTTGGCACATTGATGCGATTTCTTTGACGGTGGTTTTGTTGAGGATAAATGTTTCACTGAGTTGCCTTGTGAGGCATCTCCAGAATTCTTTGAGCGCCGAGGAAGGTCTCCTTGATGGGACATCTTCTCAAGATGGTCTGACTTTACCCTCGCAAAGAGAGATTGACATTTCCTCCTTTGTCTCCGCATTGGCTGAAAAGATATTGATGACTTCCGACATTGTGACTTCAAAGTTTTTGAAGCGGCTTTTTTGGTGACAGACGTATGTCGTTTACCAGCTTTTCCTGCTTTCGAAATGGGATTCAAGGGCACCCCAATGAACTCCGGCTCTTTGGACTCTTCCGCTGATTTCACGCAATTTTTAATCTGACCTTCATGGGGTAGTGCTTTGATAGGAGGGTAATCAGACTCTTGCAATTTGCTGGGCTGAGTCCTTAACGAATCATTGGTGGGCTCTGTAGACCCTTCCTGGGGTAGTGCTTTGACAGGAGGGCAATCAGACTCTGTCAATTTGCTGGGCTGAGTCCTTAACAAATCATTGGTGGGCTCTGTAGACCCTTCCTGGGGTAGTGCTTTGATAGGAGGGCAATCAGACTTTGTCAATATGCTGGGCTGAGTCCTTAACGAATCATTGGTGGACTCTGTAGACCCTTCCTTTGGAAGTGCTTTGATAGGAGGGCAATCAGACTCTGTCAATATGCTGGGCTGAGTCCTTGACGAATCATTGGTAGGCTCGGTAGTTCCTTCCTGGGGTAGTGCTTTGATAGGAGGGCAATCAGACTCTGTCAATTTGCTGGGCTGAGTCCTTGACGAATCATTGGTGGGCTCTGTAGACCCTTCCTTTGGTAGTGCTTTGATAGGAGGGCAATCAGACTCTGTCAATATGCTGGGCTGAGTCCTTGACGAATCATTGGTAGGCTCGGTAGTTCCTTCCTGGGGTAGTGCTTTGACAGGAGGGCAATCAGGCTCTGTCAATTTGCTGAACTGAGTCCTTGACGAATCATTAGTAGGCTCTGTCGATCCTTGAGTTTGTAAATTGTTTGCTTTCTGGGGATCTGCTCTACAACGATGAGACATGAAGTTCATTTGATACCCTAATAGTTTTTCGGTGGGCTTCTTCAATTGTTTACCCAGTACTGCTTTTTGTTGTGGTTCTTTGGCATCACAAATTTGGAGAGATTGATTTGGGATGATGTCTCTGGTCCTACTGTCGTCACTGGTCCTGCTGTGAACACAATCAAGTGGATGCTTGTCTGGTCTTTCCTCAATCAGAGTATGTGCAGGGGATGTAGACTCTGCTTGATGGTCCATTTTCTTCCTTTCAGAGCTCTTACTACGGCTCTGGACCAACAACATGTGGCTGGTTTCACTCCTAGTTCTCTTGACAGAGGAAGTAAGATACTTCATGTACGGTCGAAGACTCATCAACAGTTTTGGAGCATAATCAGCAACTGAAGCACTGATCAACTTGTGACTGGTGGTCTGTGGAGGCAATTTGTCTTGTTCAAAAGGCACTAGCTGATCAGAAACAATTTCAACAATTTCATCCACTTGTACTATCTCACTGAAATTCAGATCCAATGACCCAAGATGAGGCTTCGATGAAGGTTGCTTCAGTGTGATGTGAAGAATGTCTCCTTCAGGCATGATCTTTTCACTTTGAGAACCTATCACGTGATGAGCCTGTTCCTGGCGTTCACTGGGTACTGCTGCCTGTGTGATCTCTTCGTTAGTAGTTCCTGGCTCTGACACTGTCTCATCAAGTTGAGGCTTCGATGAAGGTTCCTTCAGGGTAATGTGTCGAGATTCTCCTTCTGGAATGATCTTTTCACTTTGAGATCCTTTCACGTGATGAGCCTGTTCCTGGCGTTCACTGGGTACTGCTGCCTGTGTGATCTCTTCGTTAGTAGTTCCTGGCTCTGACACTGTCTCATCAAGTTGAGGCTTCGATGAAGGTTCCTTCTGGGTAATGTGTCGAGATTCTCCTTCTGGAATGATTTTTTCACTTTGAGAACCTTTCACGTGATGAGCCTGTTCCTGGCATTCACTGGGTACTGCTGCCTGGGTGATCTCTTCGTTAGTAGTTCCTGGCTCTGACACTATCTCATCAAGTTGAGGCTTTGATGAAGGTTCCTTCAGGGTAATGTGTCGTGCTTCTCCTTCTGGCATGATCTTTTCGCTTTGAGAACCTACATGTAGCATGTGGTGGGCCTGTTCCTGGCATTCACTGGGTACTGCTGCCAGGGCGATCTCCTTACCAGTTCCTGGCTCTGGCAATCTCTCGTCCTGCGGACTATGGATTTCTGCTTTCTGAGGGGCACATGTTCCAATAGCAGGAAGAGAGTTCAGAGTTTGGTGTTTTTCGCCAAGTACGTCATGCTGCTGGATCTCATCAGAGATTCTAGTCTGCCCTATTGCACTGGATGACTCAAAAGAGGTACATATAGATAGTGACAAAGCAGTGACATATGCATCCGATTCTTCTTGCTCAAAAACATCTGGTAGACCCTCTTGATCATCTGCTGAAAGTTCCTCCATTGGAGTATCTCTTTTGGGACGGCACTGCCTTTTCCCTTGCATCAACTGCCAATGATTTGTGCATGACTTTGATTTCCCAAACATGGTTTCATACCTTGTGTATGGTCGTAGCATCATCAGGATTTTGGGTGCATATTCACAGACAGCGTGGATTCTTGTTCTGCAAATTGCACTCGCTGACTCTGCCACGTTGGATGGGGAGGATACAGTGTGATGCTGACCCTTTTCCTCTAGCTCGGCACAATCTTGTCTCTCCTTACTATCGGCTGAATGTACCTCCTTTGAACTGTCATTCTCAGAACTAAGCCGTCTTCTTTCTTGCGTAATCTGCAAATCAGTGGTCTGTAGATTCAGCTCGCTAGAGATTGTGACGTTTTGTGGGGCACTTTCAGATGTAGCTTGCCCTGCACTTACTGACTCGGGACAATCAGAAGTCAATGACGCAATGCGATGTGAATCGAGCTCATCAACAAGCTCAGGCTGTCTCTTCACATTCTCAGTTGACCCGACAAGCTTCTTTTGAAGAGAAGCGGGACTGTCCCCTTGGATCAACAGCCAGTGCTTACAGTTATCTTTGCACAACTTATCCTTGCCACGAATGGATCGATAGCCCGAGTATGGCCGAAGCATCATCACTCTCTGCGAGGCAAAATCGTGATTTGCTTCCAAATCAATTGCAGACAAATTGTAGGCTGGTATAATAGCACTGGAGGGTCCAACCTGGTGAGAAGTGACATCATTTATTTCTTGGACACCAGAATATTCTCTCGACTCTGTTGGGCATTGACCATTGTTTGCATTCTTCTTAATCTGAGTCAAAGCATGCAGATTTCTACGAGGTTTTCTGCCACACCTCTTGAGTGTACGTCTAGCTGGGAATGCTGATGTTGACTTTCTGTCCGGACGTAGCATCACAGGAGCATTCCTGAGCCTTCCTGAAGTGCGACAGACAATTTCACGTGAGCGAAGCATTCGACTAAAGACGGGCTGACATTTTTCAATGGATTTGGTCCGTGTTATAATTGTTCCGGGTTGCCTGTGCTTAAATAGTGTCCTATGGCCTCTTCCTTTTTTCCTTGCTGGTTCCTGAACATCAAACTTCACGGTTCCACTTCTTGAATCAAGACAGTCATTTAAAACAACTTGACATGCAGTGACATTTTGTTCGGTTCTGAATTCCACATGTTGGTCCCAGTGCTGTTCTATTTGGCCAGTGGAATCTTGTTTGCCACCCAGTTTTTGCAGATTGTCATTTTGACGAGTTGTGGTTACATTCCGTCTCTTTCGTCGTCCTCTCCGACTTCTCCCATCAGGGCGAGTGCTGGGCACTTGTGGCACACCTGTAACCTGACCTGACATCTGTTCATAAGGCACATCAACATTCATTAATCCTGGATCTTGTTGCTTATCAGGGATCATTTTAGTTTCCTCCAAGAACCCTCTCTCAGTCAAGTGCCCATCAGCTGATGCAGGTGACATGTTGGAGTTGTCCTTTTGTTCAAAATACTTTCTTCTCACTAGACTCGCTCTTTGTTTGTCCACGTTTAGCTCATCAGCAGGCTTCCAGCAGTTGTTGTTCCTGGACTTAGGCAGGCACTGACCATCAGTAGCAACGGGTGCAGGAGGCGACTTCCTTTTCGGAAGGCCAATGACTGGGGTATATTCCTTGTGTGACCTAAGGCACATAAAGGCGCCCCTTCCATCAACCAGTGCGGTTTTCATTTGATTTTTACCATCCTGTCCAGACCTACGGTATATCGATGTAAGCTTCTTCACACTGCTTTGAGATATATTTAACTCCCTGCGCTTCTTGAAACCATTCTTGTAGCTCCCACGATGCACAGCTCCTTTGGTCTTTCCGAAACCAGAGACAGCATGCCGGGCACGGCGTGCCATGTTTACAAAAAAAAGGCACAAGCGTTCGCTTCACAGCTACTTAAATACTGAAGAGAGATTCCCATAAACAGTCAAAGCCGTGCACCATAAACTGTTAGCCAACAGAATCTGCTCACCGTACTTCTCTCATGTTAGTTCCAAGGAGTGTATTGAATTCTGATCATCACCAACCGGCATAGCTTAATGGAGTCCCTCCGAGGTCAAGCTCCTTGTCCTATGTCCTGCAGCATCTTGGTGTCTTGCTTCCTTTACTGACCGCTGCCATTGACTCAAAGGGACGAGGGTCCACACTCCACACAGCCACGGTTCAATCTGCAGTAGATGCGAAGTGGAGTGATAGAGTCACCAAATATTCAAAAGGCAGGGTTTTTCAGATGAGCAAAACAATCCAAGATTAAAGTTTCCGTGCCGAAGAAGAGCTCACCCCAAAAAATATTGGGTAACTTATTTTTATTTCTAATGAAGACTGAGAATGACGAGATGACCATTTCATGTTGTTTATATGCAGGGTCCATTAAAAACAGATCTTATGATTCATATCGCTGTGATATTATGTATGGCAATGTACAAACAGATTCCTCTTCCTGACGAGTCAATTCAGAACATTTTCTTAGGAAGCAAGAGAACTTAGGAGAAAATGAACGGTACAAAAGTCATATTATGAGAAAATAAAACCTCATTCTGTGCCTTAAAAATCAGGGAATTAATATGTGGCATTCACATAAACAATACCCATGAATTTCAGGCACTGGAATTGCAGGCAAAGTTTCATAAACTCCAACCCCTTGAAACCTTCCAGAATCCATCAAAGTCCAACATGGTGCAAGGTGCATGACTGACAAAAGTTGGGATACATTATGTACACACGTGTGTACATGTACATGTATATATACATGTACACTATCTGACTATGATTCACTACACGCACGCCTACACTTATTTTAACAAATTTGCCAGTCAGCCGGGATCTACATGTAATGTATGTACATACGTGTACATGTCCACGTATGTAATGTGTAAACTGACATTATGATATTCACACAGACCCAAATACCCATCCCTATGTTCCCTCTTTCTACGCCACACTACTTTTAACATAAAACATGTACATGTACATGTACATATTATGTACATTAAGTACATACAGTCATGACAGTGTACATGTACCATGTTTACCTGAGTAATAACATACAATCATGTAGATAATGGGTGCGCTTAGTGCTACACACTGGACTGCAAGATCAAGAGCATGAACTACATGTACACACGTGCAATTTTTTTCTGGCATTTTTATGAGCACATTTCAGAACTTAATCAAACCAGGTTGTGAACAAGTAGCAAGTAGCTTCATGTATATTATTACATGAAACTGAACATACCAGTACATGCACATATGTAACTAAAGACTGTCATACTGGTACTGTATGTACTGTGTACCAATGTTTTTACAAGGTGCCAAAAAATATTTACAGGGCTCCTCCTTCATGTTTGGGAAATCATAATTTAACAGAGCAGGATGAATATTAAATGAGGAATAACTCTATAGTAATTTTTACCGAAGGGAAGCAACAACTACAGTTCTACACTAACCATGCTTATAACACTAACACTAACAACACATACAGTATGTCCGTCAATAACTGACGCACAGTCAGCTTAGCTTAGTAAATAAAATAATAATTTGGGAGGCTTATCATCCTTACTGGCATTTGGGTTGCTGAATTGCGAAGGACGCGACTTTAACGTGATCGAGTAGCAGGCTTTCATGGGCGCCCTTGGCTGCCAGCCATATCAACCCATAATGATCACGGAGCACAGCCTGAGATCGAAAGTGTTTGATTTTTGTGGAGGGAGGAAAACCAGGGAAACCTGGACAAAAACCCTCGTAGCATAGGAGAGAACCAACGCACAACTCTACTCACGTATGACCCAAGCTGGGATCAAACCCGCGGCACATTGGTGAGAGGCGAGTGCCTAACGCACTTGCCACCTACAGAGTACAGTATGCCCCCTAATAATTATGACAGTGTTTGAAAATCATAGCAAAATAAATAAGCAGGCTATGAAGACTAAGATTGGGATAGTCATTATCATCATGTCTGCACTTTGAGGGGATAAGGCATTAATTATGGTGAGTGAGTACAATACAACCTTTTTTTGCCACTCTGTTTGGCCTAACAAGGGTTCCTGACTAAACTTCAGTTTAGAGCCCAGGGGAAGAATTTCACTGACGGACATTACAGAAAAAGCGTTGCAAGTACGCTAATCAGCGACTCTGAATATTTTGTAAGGCTGTGCCAGCACCAAAATATCAAGATTTTCCCGATTATTTCAATATTTTTATGGGGTGCCCAATTCATTTTTGCAATATCAATACACTGATGCACCCATTCATCAATGCTGTGACTGACCACAGGCTTCAGCTTCAATGACGGTAGCCAGCATCAAAATTGAGAGGTAAATGACCCGTCCGCAATGCACCTTTCCTTCGGGGGTCCTATAGGCGATCTTACAATTGTTGACAGCTACATAAGCGTTTGCTTGTCTCCCTCCATTGCACTGTGACCATATAGCTCAATGGTAGTTGTGATGATCGTAACCCTAGTCCGACATGGGGACTGGGACCTGATGATCGTAACCAACCCGAGTCTGACATGGGAACTGGGACCTGATGATCGTAACCCTAGGTCTGACATGGGGACTGGGACCTGATGATCGTAACCAACCCGAGTCTGACATGGGAACTGGGACCTGATGATCGTAACCCTAGGTCTGACATGGGGACTGGGACCTGATGATCGTAACCAACCCGAGTCTGACATGGGAACTGGGACCTGATGATCGTAACCAACCCGAGTTTGACATGGGGACTGGGACCTGATGATCGTAACCCTAGGTCTGACATGGGGACTGGGACCTGATGATCGTAACCAACCCGAGTCTGACATGGGAACTGGGACCTGATGATCGTAACCAACCCGAGTTTGACATGGGGACTGGGACCTGATGATCGTAACCAACCCGAAGTTGACAAAGTGACATGGGGACTGGGACCTGATGATCGTAACCCCCTAGGGTCTGACATGGGGACTGGGACCTGATGATCGTAACCAACCCGAGTCTGACATGGGGACTGGGACCTGATGATCGTAACCAACCCGAGTCTGACATGGGGACTGGGACCTGATGATCGTAACCAACCCGAGTCTGACATGGGGACTGGGACCTGATGATCGTAACCAACCCGAGTCTGACATGGGGACTGGGACCTGATGATCGTAACCAACCCGAGTCTGACATGGGGACTGGGACCTGATGATCGTAACCCCCTAGGGTCTGACATGGGGACTGGGACCTGATGATCGTAACCAACCCGAGTCTGACGTGGGGACTGGGACCTGATGATCATAACCCTAGGTCTGACTGGGACCTGATGATCATAACCCTAGGTCTGACGTGGGGACTGGGACCTGATGATCGTAACCCTAGGTCTGACATCGGGACTGGGACCTGATGATCGTAACCCCCTAGGGTCTGACATGGGATGGGGTTACGATCAAGGTCTCAGTCCCCATGTCAGACCTAGGGTTACGATCATCGCATCTAAGGACTAAGGTCCCAGTCCCCATGTCAGACCTAGGGTTACGATCATCGCAACTAGCTGTAATGGTTGCATGTTGACATACAAAAATGTGACTGATTGTGATACTGGCTAGGCCCACTAACTGACTAAAAAATAAAAAACTACGGGTGTGGCAACATATGAAAATTGGCAGCTTTTAGTTTTAATTAAATGGGGGTGTAGCAAGACATACACAGCCGCTAAAGCAATATGTAGTACAACTTAAAGGCCCTACTAATTGGGCCTAAAGCCACTTTCACACCGGGCCTTACGACTTACGTACAGTTGCGTAGCGTTGCGTAGCAAGTACGCTGCCCTACGCTGTTCCTACGTCTACGACGATCATCAATGTTCCTACGCTAGTCTACTCTGGCTTACGTAACAATACATCAAGTACGCAGAAGAAGTAGGCCCGGTGTGAAAGGGGCTTAAGCCTACGAAGGACTAGGGCCTACTCGGACTAACGTTATTCAGCTGCCATGATCAGTGGCATGGTGGCATGGCAATATGCGTATTCTTACGGTAGGCCTAACTTGGGTAAGTTAAAATGTCCGAAAATTAGGCACGCCTACAAAAATATTACAGGGTCCCGTTTTAGTCAACTCCTCTATAAAACTAGCCCATCAAATAAAGCATCCTAAATAAAAAATAAAATACTACAGAAATAACAATTACGTAGATTAAAAATTGAAGATATTTTACCCGCTAGGACTTCGTTTTTGGTCCATTTTTTCGCCGGCGCAAATTTCGGAAAAACAACATGGAGACCTGGGAAAGGGATTTCTCTAATACTTACGGAGTTTCTGAAATAACATCACAAGTAAATTATTCAATATGTTAATTGCCATAACTTGATGACGCTTTGGGTGCTCTATGTAAATTACTGACATGACTAGCTCATATAAACTGAAATTAAATGTGATCAGTTGAATACAGGAAATTGGACCTGCTTCTATTAAGTTCTAAGAAAAAAATTATCAACATCATTTCACGAATTACAGTTTATGCGTCATTCATAGACCTCCGTACACATTTATACCGCCATCATCGTGCTGCGGCGACGCGGTACGCGTACGGGTGCGACTTACCCCCAAGGGGCGTGGTTTTAATCTTCTGACTTCACGCATCATACGGATGAATTGGCTAATTTCTTCAAAAATAATTTTCTTCAAAAAAACAATTCATGACTACATCCCAGATCTCTCCAAATGATGGAAATTCTGCTTCTTTTTCTTTCGTCAAGATTCTTTTTGTCGCTGCTTTAATTAAAATGTGCCCTCCTTCATTTTTAAAAAGACAGGTGCGAAAACAATTTCATGCTCTCTGATGGCATACTATGATAATTGACTTATTTTCAGTCTCTTTTAATTATACTTAATATGACTGTTGGATGCTGTCACGCCTATTTCTGCTGGCCCATTGAATCTAATGGATGAATACCCGCGGTGTAGGCCTAAGCTCTTCGTCATTCTTCAGAACTAATTATATAAACTTAACAAACAGAAACCGAACCAGCAAACTGAGCACGCAAGCAGGTATAATGGCACTTTCATGAGCCACCACAAAACCAATTTAATAATTTATGAAGATTAATTGGTAATTGTGGACAAGTGGTTCCCAAAACTATAAAGGATCGAAAGGCAAGTTGTTTCTAAAACACGGTAAAGTTATAGGAAAGGAAATGTAAGCAACTTTTATAGCTTCTTATACTGCTCCCAAACGATATGTTTTACTTTCAGCAAATGTTCCAGAGTCCTTAATCGTAGATTGAAGAAAATTCTCCAATAATTCAGTATAAGAATACAACTTTCTTACCGTGCTTGTTGCTACAGTTTTATAGGAACCACTGGCCACAATTACCAATACGATTTTTAAGAGGCCACAATATTCCTCTCCATGCATGGACCTTCACACGGAGACAGACTTCTGCAAGTTGGGATATCCGAATTGCAATGTGAATAATTGTACGCGAGGTTAGCTTTAGTTGTTGCACCCATGGAAGAGATGAAGCGCTAGCGGTGCATGATGAAATTGATGGTGCCATTTTGTTATTTATCCGGTATATTTTAGGCTACAGAGACTCCGAAGCTTCCCAGTGGTTTAACCTGTCTGACAATTCTTTCCATCATCCCCAGATAATTGGTGCCCAATTCCTGTTTTGACAGCTCATTTTATATTAATAAAAAGAATATGTACAATCAGATTTGTGAAATACAAACGAAGGGCACAGAATAACACTGAATTGTAGACAAATTTAGATTTATTGACTGTGAAAAAATATCAACACATGAAGGTAAACTGCATTCAAATTGAATGCTAATTGAAAAATTATCACCAAAGGACACAATTTAATTTCCAAATTAAAATCGACATCCTCATTAAATGAAAAAAAGCACAAGGATAGTTAAATCTAGGTGGGACTAATATGAAAGACGTAGACAAAATACTTGATTGGTACAGTCTTAATGGATGAATTTTAAACATATTTTTTAACAGCTTGGAAGAGATCCTAACACGTTTCGGTCCAGGCTTGAGACATCTCATCATAACAGTAATTCAGTATAAAGACTAATAAATGACATGAGTGTATAAAAATATATTTCTTTTACGTTACTTGTCTTACAACAACGTAACAGTTTTAACTTTCCATAAAGGATTAACGATAATTCATTAACAAATGAAAATGACTGAAAAAGCTGGCAAGAGCTAGTAATAATATAAGTACAGTGTACTTTCAAATGTAAGCCCAAAGTTAAGAGAATCATAAATCCTGATTAGTTTTGTTTCATTTATTTGACTGTTTTGGACAAATTGACGAAAACCCACGTATTATGTATTTCAGACAAATACTGTGAGTAATAAACTGCTACAAACTGCTCATCAGCCAAAATAATGACGTGAAATTCATAAAATGCTTGGAGTTAGGAGGGCCTGACGTGTTCCGATCCTAGCGGGATCTTTATCAAAGCCTTCAAGAGATTCTGATAAATGTCAGGCCCTTCTGAGAGCGGGAAAATAGGTGAGGAGGGGAATTCTCCCAAATTACAGGTTTTACTTGGCCTTCTTTATTCTACACTAGCCTAGTACATATTATAACTTTTGAATATAGACTGTAATATCGCTGTACGCCAGTACAATGAAGAAAGAAGTGGAATCCTAATAGAAAACAAACAGACAAATTTAACACTATTAGAGTACCGTATTCCGAAGGTCACAGGTTCAAATCCTGCTCCAGTCAAAAATCAAAATCCTAATAAAGGTCTTTCCTAATTTGGGGCCTAATAAACCACTCAGATTATGTATTGCCATGCAGAAGATGGCCTTTCTAACTCCCGATGTTTACTTGGTGTTTTCATCCAAGCAAACCTTTGGTTGATTTTAAAAAGCTCCAAGATTAATCTAAAATTGTAAATCAATATTAATTGCTATGCAAAGTGTTTAAGTCACAATACAAATTACTATCATTAAGCTTAATCTAATACAGGGCGAGGCAAAAAGAACTCAAAATTAACAAATGACACTCAAAAGTTCAGTCATAAAGCATTTTCTCCTGTGTATTAGAACAAAGTAATGAAACAAAGTGATCTTTCCTTAGAGGAGTTATGCCTATTTAATAAAAGAAGATACTCATTTTGCAAGCTGTCCATGGAATACTTGACAAAACCAATGAAAAGAACATGTTTTAGTTGTGTACATGTAGCTAAAATGACTCTATACCCTTTCAGATGTTAAGATTCAGTCAAGCATTAACATTCTATGGACATTTTGCACTTAAAATGAGTACCTTTATTAAAATAGACATAACTCCTCTTAGAAAAGATCAATTTGTTTCATTCTTTTTTTTTTCTAACATAAAAGCAGGAGAGAATGCTTGTTAGATATATGCTTTACAGGACTTTTGGGTGTCATTTGTTCCTTTGAAAAGCATCACCAAGTTCTTTTTGACTCACTCTGTAGTGTTTCCTGAAATCAGCCCCGGGAAAACCACTGAGTATAAAAACATACAAAAAATACTTAAAACGATACTAAAATATATCAAAAAGGTCTTTTTCCACACTATGAAAAACCATCAGGTTGTACACTGGTCTTATTCATGTTAAAGCGCTCAACCTGTGTTGAAACTAACCCTACTAATCATGCTGTTAACCTGTGTTGACAATTTCTTTTGACCATTTTAGAATGGTGGTATGGACATCTATTGAGTCGAAGTGGGTTTTGCATTGTGAAGCACACAAGCAGAGCACAACTGACCCATGCTGAAATTTGGATACGGGTGGACCGATATAAATTTCAAAACTTGTAAAGGGCACCTACAAAACTTCACTGGCTGCCAAATAAATGATATATGATTCCGGCGAAAAGGTTGATATGCATGAAAAGCTCATGCACTCTACTTTCATATGACACCAAAAAGTCCGAAAATAATTCACACTTGGGTGAGCGCTGCTTACCTTTGCAAAGGGTATGGAAATTAGGTTGGACAGGAATGGGCCTTACCAGAAACAAAATGTGAGCATGTGCTCACCAAAGCATGAAATATTTTCGAACTTTAAAGTTTAGTTTAGAAAGTTTAGTCTATGGGCTTTCCATACATCCCCCCCCCCACCAGAATCATATATTTTCTTATTTGGCAGCCATTTCAAAAGTGTAAAATTTTTTGAGACACGCTGTTAAGTGTAAAAAGCCTTTAAAGGTACCGTACAGAATTGGTAACATACCCAAACAGAAATGTTCATAGATTTAGGTATTATAATTTTTGGGATATGAAGATGGTGCCGGTAGAAACATACAGTTAAAATATTTTCACCTGAAATGGTGTATTTATCCAGAAATGGGTAAAACGAAGACCGAAAACAGTTTTGATCTCGGGGTAAGATCAAAACCATTCTTCATGTTTTATAACAAAAATTCCGCTATTTTCTCTTTACTCAGATGTCCGATTGAGCTCAAATGTTCACAGTTTTATCATTTTCATGCACATGCTGGATCAGACAAAGTGTGAGTGCTGTTCTGCAACCTTTACCAATCACGTATTATACCTTTAAACAAACAACAACAAAGTGTGTGAGAGAATACCCAGTAATGATCAGT
Source organism: Astropecten irregularis (assembly GCA_963971285.1). Taxonomy (NCBI): domain Eukaryota; kingdom Metazoa; phylum Echinodermata; class Asteroidea; order Paxillosida; family Astropectinidae; genus Astropecten; species Astropecten irregularis. Next base: position 22,514,240 of record OZ020244.1, read on the forward strand.
GGCCATTGGATTTGGAGCTGGCGACCCACGGCACCCAGTATCCACCATGAAGTTTAGGATCTGCTTGAGGGTCAGAATCCTTGTTACGTGCTGGCACCATGCTGGCTCTGTACTCATCCAGACGCTTGGTCATAGATGCCACAATGTCTGTTATCAAAGAGTAGACAAATAAGAATGAATAAAATAATGAGAACAGGGGAGTAGATCATTTCATATTTTTATATACAGGGTGTCCCCAAAAAACGCAACACTTGTGTCGAGAACTATCATATAAAAATTAAACTGTTTATCACTTTAAGATTCAGATATTTGTGATACATCTATGTCTTGGCTATCACCATGTAGAATTTGATCAAAATAAAATTATTTTTGATCTTTTAAAGATAAAAAATAAAAGAGATAAGACTTTAGAAATGCAGTGGCCGATTTTCACTGTTTTTTCAAACTTAGATGTGCACCGTATGGGACTGAAAATTTCACAGATGACTGTTACTGTATCTTCCTTGACATTTTTGCCAATGAATCTGTATTTATTTGACAAAAACCAAAGTATGATATTACCTTTAAATACCTTTTATTTGCTGTTTTGGACACTCTGCTTCACCCTGCAATTTCCATATCACGGTGAAGATATTTCAAATTCATTACTTAGACAATAGACATTAAGATTTTTGGTGTGAATTTGAACATGACCTTTCCAAAATTACCAGCTTTAAACCTTGTTTGCAACTGCAAATACACGTACCTTGGTTCCAATCTGCAATATTGTAAAATTCACAAGGGTCCTTGGCAATGTTGAACAGGCAGGTGGCCTTGAACGGATTGCAGTTTGTGGAAGCATTGGAAGGCTTGGGTGCACACTGGACGGCAAAGGCCCCCTGGGGTGGAGGAGGGGGGTTATAATCTGTGGAGGGGAAATGAAGTTGACTTGTGATCGAGGCAGGGAGACTATGAATGCCATCAGTCCCAACGGCCTCTTCTGACAGCCTTTGTTGTTGATGCCATTGTCTTAGATAGGTCCTCAGACCGGAGGTGAAGATGATCCCCTAGCTAGCCGAGTCAAAGTTTGGAGATTTAAAAATATGTCATTTTCAAACTGAGGACGATCTCGCGGGGTGGTTTGAATGTTGAATTCTCTGTGTTCAAAACATTTTTTTGACATTTTTCAAAACGGAGAGAAGTGCTTTCGGTGGTTGAGGGTACATGCAATTATTCGCGAGTGGGTGTTTGTAACACGTTGTGATCGGTGTATTGTAACTCTTGAAAGGCTTATTGCATCAATAGCTTGCTTACGTGGGGGTAGTCCCTCGGGCTCGTACCATCCAGCCCATTTTCCCTTATACGTATCTCCACTGATGATCTTCATATCTCCCATACGAAGGGCGGAGGTGTTAAACACTGTGTCAATGTTCAGCAGGATCTCCGATCGTGGCGATTTCTGCCCCCTTTACAGTTTTGGAAACAAAAAGAAGACAAATAAGACTTGAAGGTATGCATGTGGGAAGTACTAAAAAGAAGGTATAGGTTTAATTTGCAGTGATACTGTGTAATCTCTTCTGTGAGAGTGTGTGGTTCTGAGAAGAACCGTTGGTATTATCTCGACGTTCCAAACAGTGTGCTTTGTTCGTCATCAGGAGAGTGACTGGTTGCCTGACTTTGATGATGCTGAAAATATGTACCATATGGTGTTCCAAACCTGCCATCTCGCATCATGAATCTCGTATCTCGCATTACGAATCTCACATTAAGTTTTGAAATCTTATTAGCAATAAAATTAATACTATGTGCTGCATCAACTTACCGTGACAAAGTCGGCCACACGTCAAAACCATCAAGGTTTTTCAACGTGCTGACGTCTCCACCAGCCAAGCCATAAATCGTTGGCAGCCAATCGCAGACATGGAGCATGTCATGTGATATTCGAGCGGGCTTTTCCAGAAGATTGCTGTGCACAAATCCTTCAACAAAATACAACACAATATGCAAAGTTACTCCTCTAATAACGTGACAGCTTATGCCTCAACTATTTGTTGGTAGAGGGCCGGGTTGGTGGTTCAAATCCCGCTCCAGTCAATGTTTTCGTTGTTCACTCTTCAATGACTTAAAATTATAATCCAGTAAGTTTTTTGTGGTTATTTGATGATTATAATAATGCATCCATTAGATATCATTTCAAAGATTCATCTGGTTCATTCATATGAAACTGAAAAAGAAGACAAAAATCAGACATACCGGCGCCCCTCACTCCACCTTCCCACAGGGTATGCTTGACACCTCTTAGTGGGTAGTTGTTGGCGTAGTTCTGGTCAAAGCCATGGGCAGGGCCACCGTTGTCCGTGGAGAAGATAATGACGGAATTGTCATACAGACCAGCCTGCTTCAAAGCACGAGTGACGTTGCCAACGGACTCATCCATCACTGCAGCTACCGCTGGTGAAGGAAAAAGGTATATAAACCAAGATGCTCTTGGTTAGCGAAAGTTTCACAAATTAGCCTTGCTTCCAGCCCTTCAATTCTTGGTTGAATGTATTTGATGCAATAAAGAGAATTTAACAAACATTATAATAACACACTTTCCAGGTAATACAGGAAAAATACATGGCTCATAACACATTTAAGCATAAAATACATTCAACCAAGACATGAAGGGCAGGTAACAACCTTTTTTCAGGTTTATCAGTTCATCAAGTTCCACTAGTGTGACCCTCCTACAGTACAAGGTTAGCTTAATTCCTTCTCAAAGGAAACTCATTGGCAGAGTCTAAAGGGCATTGACGAAACAGATGTTCAGGCTCATGCTCAGGCTACGGCTCTGTGATCCATGCTGAAAGTAGGTTGTGGTATAACATTGGAGTTGATCTGATCATCTTTAACCCATTCTGACCAAGAAGCATCTCTATGTCTATAGCAATTCCTGGTACATGCATGCTGCATTAATGTGATTGCTTAATAAATTTCCATTGAAATACATTAAATGGGGGTATTGTCTAAAAGGAGAGGTTCAAAAGAAACTTTATCATTCCTAAAAATAGGGCTCTGCACTTGTGACATCACACTCAGATGTTCGCACAAATAAGTCGTACATCATATACCCAATTTGTCCCGACATCCGGGTAACTTATAGCTGCCAATATAAAGGGCGTATTTTTTAAACAGCTCGAGGGCGGAGCCCTATTGGCATGCTTACCTGCAAACATTCTACGTTTCTCATCAGTTATGTTGGGAAATCGATCGTAGTACTCTTTAGGAGCTTGCAGAGGATCGTTCTTGTTGGCACTGTGTACAGCTTGATGGGCAAAGTACAAGAATAAGGGCTACCGACAGAAAGACAAATGGAATCAAAGCAAAGCATCGGCTGTATTAGAAAAGGAATTTTGACAAACCTGCAAAATTAGGCATAATCACAGCCAGGGTAGTTTGTTTTGATTTAATCTATTTGACTCATGATGCTGGTGTAATTAGTGACACTTTCCATGGAACAATTGACTGGCATAAATTCTGTCCCACACTTAACAGGAATTATGTCAAATCCAGAGACCATTATGCTGTGCTCAGTAATAATATTTGTCATATTTTTTAATCAATCCCTTCTTCAGCCTGGGTTTTTTGTTTGCTTTGTTTTTACCAGGGATCAATATCAGCCGTTGGTAAAATAGAGGTCATCTGGCCTGGCGTCTTTGAGGAAGTGTGTCTAATGAGAGGTTACTCAGGGAGAGTCAGATGAGACCTATTACCTGCATGATACGTAAGCACCAGATGCGATTGTGGGTTAGTGGTTTGGCCTACCTTGGATTTATCATGCTTGGCGATGATGTCTTCAGCTTGCTGGGTGAATAGATTGGTGGAGTACTGGCCAAACACCGGCTTAAACCTGCTGCCGTTTTTGTGAAAGTCAATGCCACCATATAACTGGGGACAGAAAAAGACAAAACAAAACAGTGTGATAGAGTTGGGTTGCCTCCAGCCTGTACCTCAACAATTTCACTGGAACAGAAGGTATTTCACGAGATAGGTGGTAAAAAAGAAAATTGAGGAAAAGGCCCTCACTCAATGAAACTTGGGTGATAGTGAAATACACTGATCAAGTAGGCTCAACTACCATTGCAATGGCCAAGTGACCGCGCACACATACACATGTGAGGAGAGGAATTTGAACATGTATTCTTCATTATATCTTTCCCGTTACACACACAACTTCTCACGATTGCCCACACGCATTGCACACAGTCAACCACACAAAGCACTTCTCTCCATTGGATTTTGGTTTTGGAAAAGGCCAAAAATGTACATTTCCTCTCTTGCCAGGGTTTGGCGAGTCAGACTACAGTGAAAATATGAACACCTCAGGTTTGTACAAAAATTGCCTTGTACACTAGTACGAGTACTAAACAACATTAGTAAAGAATACAATTTAAAACACTATGTCGGACAAAATAGTAGCAATTTTTGTAACCTTAAATCACATGTTGTGATTGGTCAATTTGTCAAGGTTTCAAGCCATGCTTCCAAAACATGGCATAAATGTGACCCATCCTCCTTCCCCTTAAGCCCACACTCTTACCCCTGCATACCTGGACAAGCGATACCTACCTCTGAATCATAATGTGTCCAGTAGTCCCCCTTGCCATTGTAGTAGCCGTAGTAAGAATCAAAGCCACGATTGATGGGTATATGCTCCTCGCTGAAGAAGCCAAGATGCCACTGAAGATAAATCCAGAAGAATGAGCAATCATTCCGGGGTACAATAATACACAACCCGAGTTTTCTCATGGTAACCCGGATACTCATACCGGAGTACATTAAGGTAAAATAGCTCCAACTTCTTCAAAACCTCCTCATTTCTCCTCCATAAAAGAGGAACCATAATCCTCCCATGGTGCACAATATAAACCTGATTGCTTTTGAAACCTGCAAAGCCTCAAGTTTCCAAACACCAAATCAAGAAGCCTTGCCCTCTGTCACTTCTGTATCTAACCTGCCATGCATTTAAACCATAAGAACGCCATAATTATACATTCTGCAGAAAGGTCTTGCTTTAGCAACAAAGACAACTCTCCCATGAAATACGCTAACCGTAAGCAAAAAAGCCTGCTGTCATAAAGCGAAGATATTTTGCTTACGGTAACAGATTACATGAAATTGAGCCCATGTCCAAATTCATGTCAATGTTTTTTTCCCATGGGGAATCATTATGTTCCTTCCAAGGGATCAAGCTCTGGGGCCAATTTCATAAAACTATAAAGCACAAAAATTTACTTAGCACAAAAATGTCTCGCCCAATAAAACAAACCACCATTGAAAATTCCATTTGATATTCATGGTCAGCGAACAACAGCCAAAGAACAATCACAAGTGATTCACAACACGTGGAAATTTGGTTGTTAACCCTGTTTTTATTAAGACAGAAATGTCATGCTAAGCAAATTTTTGTGCTTAACAGTTTTATGAAATTGGCCCCAGGCCTAGCATACTTACTTTTCCCACCATGTGCGTTTTGTATCCTTCCTCTTTCAGCAACTGTGGTAAGATGACTTCGTCCAAACTGAGTCCCCATGGAGAAGGGGCGAAGATGACATTATGCCACATGCCTAAAACAAGCAATTCCATAAATTGGAATAATAATAATAATGATGATGATGATCACATTGTGACTTAATACTTTCTTTCATGGAGAATCCAATGCCCTTCTTTGTTAATGATTTAATATCCACGACCACCATACAAATTAACACTGTGAGTGGCAGTTAATAAGCCATTTGCGAGTTAAATCTGAATACCGGTAGTATATCTGGTACACAGACTTCTTTCATTGCACATAGGCCTTTTCCCACTTGACCAATCTCGGGGGTGGCCCCGGGGTGACGCGGGGTTGAAAATAAGCCACAATTCCCACTTGAAATGTTCACCCCTCTGTCACCCCCGAGCCACCCCTGAGCCACCCCAGAGATTGCCTTATCTCCGGGGTTAGTTCAACCCTGCTCGGGACCAGGGTTGAAATTTTTACCCCAAGGTGGCGCCGGGGTGAGTTCGCCCCGGGGATGAGCACTCTAGTGGGAAAAGGCCTATAGACACCCCAGTTTTAAATTTCCCAGACTAAAGACGCTGTTGCTATATCACATGATATGGGGAAAGCTTTTGCACAGTGATACCCATATCTGGAATGGACTGGTTCCTTTGTGCCATTCTATAATCCATTATGACATGTATGAACAGGGCATTAATGAAAGACATCTGTTATGTAACTAAGCAAAATCATGTGATAGGCCCTATAGCAACAGAGTCTTTAGTCTGTACAATTCCAAGTGGGGTGTTTATGTGGAATAAAAGAAATCTGTGTACCAGATACTATTCATAATTAACTCGCAAATGGCTTACTGCTGCTGGTTCCACAAGAAAGAAAAGAAAGAAAGAAATTTCACTCTTATTAAAACAATCTCAACTTCCTGTGTGAGTATGTCATGCAGCCACAACTGCTCAGCACACAAAAAGCTTGCCAACTGATTCATGTCTGGGTGGCCAGACGCAATAAGTCACAAAGTGTCTTGCTCAAGGATGTCGGCTCCGAAATCCCCATGGATTGTATTTTAAGGGACGTTTGCTAGAAATTTTCTGGTTCAGGATTCTGGTTCAAAATAGGAGCAATTTCAATTTTGCTCTTCGGAGATTGTTCATGAGTACATGACAACAAAGCCATGTCTCCACAAGGATACATATTTGGGTATGGATGGATCGGAGTGGGGTGCCTTACCTGTGTGAATAGGGTATTTGCCTGTCATTAATGAACTACGTGTGGGTGTGCAAATAGGTAGAACGTAATAATTAGATAACAGGACTCCGCTGTATGCCAACTGGTCCAGATTGGGGGTGGGGATCTGGTAGGAACCATGGAAGCTGACATCATTCCAGCCCTACAGAAAAAAACAATAATAAATTTATAAATAACTTGAAAAATTTATGACAAGTTATTTCTATTAAGGAAAAAAGGTTATATCAAAGTCACGAGATGTTGTTTTCCTGGTAGTGACGTTTCGGCTGCTGGAACTGCTGGCCTTCATCAGGCAACTGAAGAACTGGATGCTGTGGTGTCCGTTATATCCTGTAGGGCGTGATTCGCGTTGACAATGCCGTGAATCCGTGATCAGCGGGCTTTGGATGGGTCACTCCAGCGGACATTATATATATGGCTCACTCTGCTGTCAGCTGGGGTGTGTCTTTGGGGTTGCTCAGGCAGTTCACATAGATCTGCGTTCACAATGCCGTGATCAGTGGTTGCCTGTTGAAGGCTAGCAGTACCAGCAGCCGTCACTATACAAGCAACACAACATCGTGTGACTTGGATAACCTTTTTTCCTTACACATGTATCTGTATCCACCGTGATGAATAAATAACCCTTTCCTTTCTCAGTCATCGCATGCAACACAGAACTGCACGATGTTTGAGTTCAGACCTAATCAAGATGACAAGTAAGCCGCTTTGATATTAGACTTAAAGCATAAATGACTGACTCTCCAAAATGCTATGTGGCAGAGTGAGGATTATATTGGTACTTATGAAAACTGATGCACATCGAAAAAACACACTTTTAAAGAATATTTACCAGGTCATCTGCTAAGATGAAGATAATGTTGGGCTGGGAAACTGAGCTGGACTTTCCATCCTTGGAGTTCTTACCAAGGACTGGCTGATTCCCAATAACAATGCCCAGAATGGCTAGCACGGCGAAACTTGTGACACGATTCCAAGACAACATTGCTTGTACTGGATGGTGTAACCTGGCACATCAATGGTTTCTGTGAGGTGAAATAAACACCAGACAAATTCTATTCAATTAACAGCTTTCAAGTACAGGTAACTCATTCACTCATCCCATGACCAGGGTAGTTGTCGGGGGGGGGGGGGGGGGGGGGGGTTTCAGGGATGCAACAGTTATTCCTTTCCAAACGTCTCTGTTGGCGGCTGACCGGAGGAGTTCCGGCATGGAGAGGGGGAAGTCCAGTCTCTGGTGTTGTCAGAGCAGTGGTCGATTTCACAAAGATTTGCGATTCATCTTTTTTTTTATGAGTTGTTCATGTTTCCATAGCAGCTAGTATTGTGACAATTTGCTTATCAATTAAGGTTTATACGCATGTTGCAATCTGTCTTAGCCTTTCGTGAAATCGAGCCCAGGTCTTACGTTGGCGTCCTCTTCTGCGACTACCTTCCAGGGTGCCTTGGAGGATGGTCTTGGCCAGGCCGTTACACGAAGTCACCCATGGTCACCTTGCAGCAAACCTCAATCAGTCCACCCATGGACGGTGGTACTGGTAGTGACCTAACCTACTTACCTAAGCTCCGCTCCGGTCGTGGTCCTCCCTGCCTGCTCGCTAAGTCAAGTGTAAGGGGCCGTCCATAAAGCACGTACGCACGAAATGCCAACTTTTTTGACCCCCCTCCCCACTGTGTACGCATGGCGTACGAAGTGGTCCCAACCCCCCCCCCCCCACTGTACGCATACGCATTCCACATTTAGTTTTTCACTTCTCGTGGTCCCTTGCTTTAGCATCATTAAAATGTCACAGTAATCCGTGCGGGTACCATTATTGGGACGTCACTTTCAAATTCTGAAATGAATGACTAAAGTTCAACAGGTTTTTATACATGTATTTTACTATTTTTTATTATGTTGAATAAGAAAAAAAGGAAAAAACAAAACAATCCCGGTGCTTTTTTCACGTCTTTTACCTCTCTTTTCGCGCGATAATGCTATGCAAATTTATCGTTTGCATACGGTACGCATTGGCCTGAACCCCCCTCCCCCCCGATTTCCCCCATTCGTGCGTACGTACTTTATGGACGGCCCCTAACTCAACTGCATTTATTTAGTAAATTATAGATTAGGCCTAACGTTAGGCCTATCAATTATTAATATTCTCTAGTCTATGTAGGCCGACCGGTTTTCGAGGGTGCAACTGTGATGTGTATTAAAAGCCTTTAATTCCAAGCATTTATTTAAGCAAGACAAAACTGTAAACTGTTGACAAAACTTAGTTTTGGCTTGCGGTGGAGCATGTACCATGATAAAACTTACACTGTCAGTCACCGACGATAAGGATTCACAATCAAGAACTTACCCAGTTACGAAAAGGCTGGTAAAATCTGTGGGAATAATGTGATCAACAGCCTAGCTATTTATCACGAGATTAATCGTTATTTACGGTCAGTGAGTGTACGGCTTTTGTGTAAAGAATTACAGGAAGCTGTAATTAAGGTGAACTTGTCACGTCAGTGGATGTCACCATTTCCAAAAACAATGTCATCAAAAGATCGAGCGCCCTCTGTTGTCATCGCCATACCATGTACCAATGGTTACAAGTTTGATCGTTTTCCTTTCCATCCCCATGTCTCACTTTCCCTTTCGCATCTTTGTTCAAAATGAGTCGAGGTGGTTGTGTGAAATAAACAAAAAGATTGAAACACCAAGGTTTTGTTCGTAACTTTGTTTGTTTTTTGTGTATGTAATTGTTTCCGTTGTTTTTTACCGAAGGTGTGTAAACAAATCAATGCAATGTCAAGTTCATGTTATCCACACAAAAAAATGGTAGCATCTTTGAAAATTAGTAATCATTCAACATGTTTTGTATAATTATGAGCTACGTAGAATCTCTACGGAACAGATTGTTACTTCTGAAAAACTGAACTAGTCATTGCGCTGCTGTTAAAGCATGTAACTACGTCACCACAAGGTAGTATCATCATACTTTGGTATCATACCAAAACAGAAATCTTCACAGATTTACATAACTTACACAGGGTATAAAGATAATGGTGATGGTAGAAACATACTGTTACAATGTTTCTGCCTGAAATGCTGTATTTATACAAGAAGGAGTAAAACCAATGACCATTTTTGTGTGTATCTTTTAAAGATATAAAACATGATTGGTAAACTTCACAGTAAACTTCTTACACAAGATCAAAACTGTTTTCGGTCTTCGTTTTACTCATTTCTGGATAATTACACCATTAGGCAAACAAATTTAGGTAATGTTTCTACCAGCATCATTTTCATATCCTGAAAGTTATAGGTAAATCTATGAACATTTCCGATTGGGTATGTTACCAATCCTGTACAGTACCTTTATACTTTAGAGGCGATTATAATGGATTGGATTGGATTCTAAGATCGATTCATAGTTGCAAGGCAAAGTGTGATGTCACGATACAAATTAAATATGGTGATACTGACTACTCACCTTAAGAAAAATCTTAATGTCTGGTATCTTTTCTTCAATGAAAAGTTAAAGGTAAAGTACTGGATTGGCAACATACCAAAACAGAAATGTTGACAGATTAACGTATAATTTTCAGGGTAGTGCTGGTAGAAGCATACTGTTAAAATATTTGCGCTTGAAATGATGTATTTATCCAGAAATTAGTCAAACAAAGACCGAAAACATTTTTGATCTCGGGCGGTACGATCAAAATAATTCTTTATGTTTTATAAGAAAAATTGAGTCAGGTTTTCGCTTTTTTCTTGTGACTCGGATGTTCGATTGAGCTAACATTTTCACAGGTTTATTATTTCATGTACATGTTTGTTCAGACAAAGCGTGGGTGATGCTGTTCTCTCACCTTTACCAATAATGTATAATATACCTTAAAGATTAAAGTGTGTGGTGACATGGTACATGTAGCTTTTCTTCAATGTATGTTAAGTTGAGGTGATGATGACAAACACAACATAATACGACTTGCCATTTTATTCTTGACATAATGTCCCTTTAATTGGGGCTCCATACAATCTAGTTATCAAGTGGAATGTATCACATAAGGCCACATACAGATAAAATAACATTCAAACACAATCAATAATATTTAACCTTTATCATTGGAGTATAATTATTAAAATACCTCCTTTTAAAAGATAATTATACTGTTCTTCTCCTGTAAATTATTTATTTTGAAAAAGCACCATGAACCAATAAAACAGTTAAAAGAAACCAAAATGAGCCTCATTGAGTTGTTATTATAGTTAACCGACAAAATAATAATACATTTCAAATGTATTATAAATGCAAATAATTCTAAATAGTTTTATTTGCATCAAATTAAAGTTGAAACTATGGAGGAAAAAACAGTTTGTTTAAATGAAAGTTTAAGTGTAACTTAAGGAACTTTATAGTGTCTATAAAGAAGGAATTAAAATAAATACTCTCAGTTTATTGTAGTGCATTAATTCATTGATTTTGGAAAGTTCTTCATAATGATTAACACAATTCACCTGAGTTGTTTTATATAAGGCCATAAAAAAAAATTGTTGTATTGGCGTAACAGAGGTTTGGAAAATAGGGTAGGGCGGGCGGATTTTTTTTTTTTTATTTAATTTTTCCTGGGGTATTAAATGCTTTTTCTCCTGTATATCACAGTATTTGACGAGTCAAATAAAGACAAGAAATGACATAACATCTTTAACCAGTCTGGTTTCCATCTTTTGCTCCTTTTAAGCTTTTAATCTGCATACAAATTTGCGATTTTTTTATTTTATTTATTTTTTTCCCCGATTTTTATTTTTATTTTTTTATTTTTTTATTTTTTTGGTTTAAAATGTTTACGGTCGGGGCATATTTTTGGGTCGGGCGGGTTACGCCAATACAACAATTTTTTTTTTATGGCCTAACTTTAAGGCACACAGAGTTTGCTTAGCGTGTGGGGAAGTTCCGCTTAATTCCAATTGTACAGATTTCCACAGTGATGAAAACAATCATGTCAAATTTGAAGGTCTTGAATCAAGTAGGCTAACACTTCAATAATTATCCTTCTAATTTTCGCCACCCCGGCCCCTTCCATCGAAGAGCCTAGAACTTGAGCCAATTTCATAGCGATGCTTCGCGGTAAAAGATGCCCTATATACAGCCTATATACACAGCAGGGTCATTCCAAATCATACCAACACATATATGAATTTGTGGTGTTCACATAAGCGTATCTTGCTGCGAGCGCCCGTTTCCTGAACGAAAACAATTGTCAAACTGCCATTTTTCACCTGTTTTTCACTCATAGTTTGAGAACCGCGCGGGCAATTTTCCGGGGGCAAACTGTTTCGGAAAGGGCATTTCCTTGCCCAGAAAATGATGTCAGTTATATTTTTCTATCAATTAAAAATCCACCGTCATTTTGAGTTTCAAAATTCGAAGTATTGCTGGTTTTCCTATGCGAGCGCGCAGTTTTCGACACCCCAGACATTTTAGATCAAGTGCCGATTCTTACTGGAGTATCGAATTCTTCCGGGGCAAACAGAATCGAATAGAAGAGATCCTCGCCTTTCTTGTGATATAAAAAGCTTTTTGATTGGTTGAAAAAAACCACCGTCCTTTCTAAGATGAAAAAAAGGACCAATGACAACCATCGATCGATCTCCCATTGTTCAGCCAACTCCGACCAAGTCCCATTGCTTTACACGTGTTTCCTAATCGCTTGCTCATTTTCGTCATCTGATTTCGAGGACAGATTTCATACATTTACAGGACGTGTAAGTATTTGAAAATCTACTCAGTCTTTAAGGAAGATATCAACAAAATATCTGTTAACTTTTTATTTCGAAAATCGATCTCTAACTAGTGGAAATTTGGATCCTAAAACACTTACTATTTGGGCTACAAAGCCATCGGTCATGTTCATGACATTGTATGTGAGCATGGGGTCATACCATTTTAACCAGGGGGTGGGATGTTACATGTACTTGTTTATTGTAATTAATGATGGGCTTGGGAAACGATTGATTCTATAGTTCCTACATCATGGTTTGATCATTAATTGGTGTGGGTTTTTGGGGTTATTAGTTTTATGTCTATGTTCAACTTAAAGAACTGTTCCCATTTTAAATTGATTATTCCTTTTCGTTTGTGTAGGTTTTCTGAGGCAGAAGCCGGCCAAAGGTGGACTATACCGTGCCATATGCCATCCACAACTGACCAGAGCTTGACGTCTGAAAATGGACATGAACGAAGGACTCAAACATACACTTTGGAACTAAAACAGTAATACATGTACATGGATAGATAAAGTTACCACAGAGTACAGAACTACGTCCCATGATTTGACTCTATATTATGTACGTCTTTCTTAACATATTACAATCTCCATCAAGCTAAATTTGTGGTAATCTGAGCAGATTTCAGTTCACAACAAACGTTGGAGAATATGAATGACATTGACAGAATAACAAAATGGTACTTTCAAGCCACAAATCATAGAAACCTGGAAGTATTAATTCAACTTGCAAAGAAATGAAATAGGATTGATTATCTTGCAACACCTTTTATGAAAGTAACATACCGTATTGAAGATTCTTTTTTTTTTACATTTTGCATTTTTAGGCCTACATGATTGTATACTGAGATGAATGTTGTTGAGAAGAAATAAAAGATTGAACTTTATTTGGAAACCAACATCTCTCTGATTGAAATACATGTATTTTGTTTTTAAGATGTGTGTAAATATAATGAATGATATGCAATGACTTGTATAGTCGCTGCTTCTTATTACCCCTCGTGGTTACATAATGCTTATTGATCCCCTTGCGTGTAAATGGAACCAGCCATGTCCTATTTCATGGTCAAACGCACAGCTACACAGGGTTTGGGTTAATCCGATTAAGCCACCCTGACTCTCCACTGAAGACTGCCCATGCCAGAATTAAACCCCGATCTTAAGTGAACAAAAGTGGGGGTAACAAATTCATATGCGGATTCTGACCTTATAGGTCTTCAAATCTTTACAATATTTGGTATGCATGTAGGTGTGATATCATATCAATGAATAATGAATGCATGCCAATTTTTAGTGGAATGCAATTTTTGTAAACATCGGAAGATGTTTCGGTCGGAAGGTGCATGCTTTGAACTGACACGAAATGACCCGTATATCACACGTTTGCTTTACATTAGTGTGATTCGCATTGCTACTATAAGTAGACTCTCAGCAATCGGTGTCTGTGAGTTAAGCAAACACCTTCTCTTTCTGTGCTTTTTGGTAGCATACCGAAATAGAAATCTTTACAGATTTACCTATGACTTACAGGGTATAAAGATGGTCATGGTAGAAACATACCGTTCACAGATGACTGTTACATGCACTGTATCCGCCTTGATATTTTTGCACATACAAACCAGAAACCAAAGCACACTTTATGAAATTGATTGTCAAAGCACGAAATTAAAGGCGCACAAGTTAGCGTTTCTATGAAATTGGCCACAGATTATCCCACCCTTTATGCTCTTATAAACACTAGCTACAATGTGATACCAAATACCTTAACTATAATTCAACCATACCTTTCCCCTTAACAACTTTATCTATACAATTATTTGTGTTCCCAGAAAAAGCAACACTTTTTATACGAACTGCACATCCTTCCTTTCCCGTCCACATGTACCTAAACATTGGTAGGTTTCTCAGTCGTAACTTCCTCCGGCATTGAACTACATACCATTTCATAATCCATAGGAGCAACATCTGTAAACATCGGGGCTGTGACGAGTCGCCAACGCTTTCGTTGGATAAAACCAGAAAAGGTAAATATTTGTCAGTATACTGTTCGACGATTTTTCGATAGTGGAGTTCAAAGAAGGGATAAATGATATTTCGTAAAGGGCATTTGAAGTTCTCAACTTACTTTATATATCAAAGGTTTTATTTTACATGCTCAACTTGGTATGAGTATTGTAAAAGATTAAAGGTGCAGTATACAGTATTGGTATAACATTATACCCTAACAGAAATGTTCACAGATTTACGTATAACTTTCAGGGTATGAAGATGGTGCTAGTAGAAACATAGACCTATTCCAATCAATATTTCCGCCTGAAATGGTGTATTTATCCACAACGAGTAAAACCAAACTACCAAAACATTTTTGATCTTCGGAAGATAAAAAAAATCTTTACGTTTTAATTGTATAAGGAATTGAGTCGTTCGGCGGTATTTCCTCGGGACTCGGCCAATCATGAGCTCAAATTTTCTCAGGCTTGTTATTCCATGCTGCAGTAGACAAAGTTTGAGTGCTGTTTTGTGTTTTGTGACCTTTACGTTACCAATTATGTATTATACATTTAAACATTTACCGTAAGTAATTTTTTCCTTATTTTAATTAGTATCAGCGTTACCATTCATTTACTCGTTTTTCTTAAGAAATAATGTGTCCAAAAAGGGGTTTCCCTGGCCCTCACCTGACATTGCGTATCCCCGGCCATACCAACATTGACACATTGCACATCAGTTGACGTTTATGCAGACTATAGCTGCCGAGCTCAGCTGGTCGCCTCAATTGGGGGTCGAATTGGCAGATAAATGAACCCCATGACCTCAACATGAACCACATTAATTGTTCACAAGGGCCATGAATTTTGACCCCAAAATTAGGACATTTCTTTATACAAGACTCACCTCCCGTATGGTTCCCTTTGCAGTGGCTAGTTTGTACACAACATACACCGGTATGCAGACCGTGGAATTAAGAGTGAAGAGCCAGCCTATTCCCTCGCCCCATAGTGGAAAGGTGTAGTCATTGTACGATAGTGGTTGCCAGGAAACAACGTTGAATACCCAGATGGCCTAAATAATACAAACGTTTACACAAAGTATGAACATTAACTTCATGCACTGCCACATGAACACCCGAACATTTTCAAATTCCCTCTTTTTCCCGCCATTATGGTCCCTCCCGTCGTTGACTAATATTTGGTTTTTGGAACATGACCACAAAGAAAAACAGCTACTGTAAATAAACAATACAATTAATAAACTGCTGCAAACTGCTCATCAGCCACAAAAAATGACCTGAAATGATTGGAGTTAATAGGAGGGCCTGACGCGATTCGATCCTAGCAGGATCTTTCTCCTTTTTTAGCCTTTGAGAAAGATACGGCTAGGATCGAAACGCGTCAAGCCCTCCTAACTCCAAGCACTGTAAATTAAAGAAACCACAAATTGCAGACTACACAACTTTTGTCAGAGGAATTTCGAAAATTTTGAAACAAAATCTCAATTAACACATTCAAAGAAGAAAAACAGGCAATTGAAGATCCCAATAAACAAAAAAGAACAACCAACTATCTTACATACACCAGGCAAAATTTAAAGAAATAAAAAGTAAATTCAATTGATTCAGAAAAACGCATGAAGTATAACTGCAGTGGATTCCTACCAGTACTATACCCGGAGTGACAAACATCCAACACCACTTGAACCATACAAAAGGTCGATAACCAATCATTCTCTCAATGTCCTGATAGAAACGTTCAGCACCTATAAACAATGGGAGTCAAGATCAATCAATGATAAAACATTGAAGTACACTATACATTATGCAACAACTATATGGTATTGTACTGCAATTCACAAGATATTGTACTCATAAGAGCATTGTTGAAAATTTCATGCAATGGCTTTCAAAGTCACAATTTTGGATACTAGAATTCTCCTATTAAAAAGGAAGATTGGGACATTGTAATGACTATACACAGGGACCAAATCTCATGGTTTTATATCATTAGCCCTTGCAGTTTATGCTGTATAAAGCTCCATATATACTTTAACTTCTGTCTCGACATTTTGAGATTGAATGCTTCTTTCTGAGCAATCATGGAAAGCTTAAAGGGAGGCAGTAAAAGATTGGTCTGTGGACCAATGGCCCCTCCCTCGCCTCCCAAGGAACAGCTTGCTGGGATGGTGGGTAGGGGGGCTTAGCAATCCTGTATAGAATTTCACAGATGACTTTTACTGTATCTTCCTTGATATTTTTGGCCATGAATCAGCATTTCTTTGTTAAAAACCAAAGTATGATATTACCTTAAAAATCAAATCTAAGCCCTGAGGCTTGGCCAAAATAATACCAACTCACCGTAAATCCATCCAATTGTTAAGCACTCGAAGAATGCCATGCACAACAAAACCATGCCACTGGCTGAGTAATAGTCATACACCTGAAATACATACATTCCGCCCTGGAGGAGATAAAAAAAAAGTAAATAAATAAATACATTTTATGCAAACAATATACATGCATTGCCCTTCAACGACGTAAATAAGCCATTCATTAAGTGCCTTTTGAGAATCATGCGCTGGCTAAGGTGGGATTCGAACCCACGACCTCCTGCTTACTGGTGCAGATGCCACAATGCCATAAGTACATTTAGTTATCCGGTATAGTGCAAACGCTGGGTGCTGACACAGGCCGAGAGTGTACTGACGCTATCTATTTTCATGTCTAAGATGTGAAAAAGAAACTAGTACACATGCATCATAATGATTTGAAATTGTCCTCGGCACAAAGGCAAAAAGATCAACGAATGGACGAGCAAACAAACGTCCTGACTAACACACAAAACTGGATCCATTGTGTATTTAGAAACCATGCACAAGGAAAGCAGCGGGTACATGGACTTATAGTCTTGTATTGTTGGTTGCACTTTGTATAGGCTATAATAACCTAAAGGTTATGTAATCATAAAGATGTCATCATCGGCCCTCCCCTATGCAACCCCCACCCCCCCCCCCCCCCCTAACCCCCCCTCTCCCTCCCTCCGAGTGCGTTTTGTTATGCCTAGTTCACACCAACGGCGCATGCCGCGCTTTAAATCGGCAAGCAAAGCGCCGTCATTTTTGTTTACTTTTCCAAAAATATCCCGATCTCCTAAGTAATGTTACGCTCTGATACGCTCTGATACGAACTGGTTGCCGCTTTGGGACGAATTATTTCCCGACTTGTTACGATTCCTCACGCTTTGATCCCGCTTTGATACGCTTTCAATCACGCCCTGATAAGCTTTGATAAGCTTTATTACGCTTTATTTCGCTTTGATGCGATTATGACGCTTTAAATCAGGCTCTGATACGATTATCAAGCTCTGTTGTGCATTGTTACGCTCTGTTAAGCTCTGTTACGCATCGGAAAATGTCGAGATCACCGATTTCATGCCGTTTTTGATCCAGAGCCTATATAAAGTTGCAGCATATCCACACAATCATTGAATCTTTGACTCCAGAACACGATGGCAGAACAACAAGATCCAGAAGTTCCAGATGTACCAGAGCAAATCTTGAGACATGTTAACGAAGCGTGTCAAGTGGTGACAGAACATGAAGACTGGGGTCCCCGCTTTGAACCAAGCTCTGTTAAGCTTTCGTACGCTTTGAGTCAAGCTTTGCTGAGTTTTGTTACGCTTTGTTAAGCTTTGATACGCCCTCTGCGCTTTAATCAATTCGTGACAGAGCGCCCCAAATTTTTAAACAGTTTAAAAATTTTTGGCGCTCTTGCCGAATGTCCCGCTTTACTCCAAGCTTTCCCACGATCTATTGCGTTAACCAAGCTTTGTCACGCTTTGATGCCGCTTTGCACGCCGCTTTAAAGCGCCATCAAAGCGCCATCAAAGCGCCGTTGGTGTGAACCATACATTACTGAACAACTTGCGTACGTTTGTCACCATGGTCAACCCCAATGCGAATGAGATGATACAGTAGACCAGTATGAAGAACTCTCTGTTGTAACCCCGACGAAGCCTTGGAAAGAGATCCACCACAGCCGTGACGAAGCCTTCCACGGCTACAAACTGGAGAAAAAACAAACAAACAAAACAATTAAGTTATCAAATGCAGACTCTTGAGCAAAAATATCAAGAAAGATACAACAACAGTCATCTGTGAAATTTACAGTCCCATAACGGTGTCCACTCTTTGAGAAAACAATGAAAAACACCCACGATATATATATTTTTTTTTATCTTTCACCTTTATTTTTTACCTTTTAAAGATCAAAATTGTTTTTGGGTTTACATCCTTGATTAATACAACATTTCAGGCAGAAAAAGTGAACGATATGTTTCTACCATCACCATTTTCATACCCTGTAAGTTATAGGTAAATCTGTGAAAGTTTAAGTTTCGGTATGCTACCAAAGTACCTTTGAATGAGCTTGACTCACTGATAGAAAGATGCATGATCTAACAACACTGACAAAAAGCTAGTCTTCACGAAATTCTTAGGATTAACCATTAAAACGACGAGTTGTAAACATCAGCATAGTTTGTTTGCATTGTGACATCGCATTTTGCTTACTACCAATCATTATTGGGATTGATCCGCATCCAAGATCAATATTGGCGGTTGTAGAATTGGACGTTTATCGTACAATTTTTACCTGGCTATCTAGACCCATGAGGAGCAACATGAAGAAGAAGATGCAAGACCATAGCGGAGCTGTCGCCGGCATCATAGCAAGGGCCTTAGGGTAGGCTATGAAGGCAAGTCCCGGACCTTTCATGGATGAAGCCCCGCAACAAAAAATCATCAAGAAAGTCGGTCAGAATTTATTGAGATTTCAACGGTTTTTTTCTGTAACAATTTAGGCCTACGACCATTTTGAAAATAAAATGCGAACTAAAAAAAGACTTAAAGGGAACAATTATGAGTAGCCTATTTGGTGTTTTTTTAATAGTTGACTGATAGCTTTTAAGTTAGAATGATTATACTGACGTCAAGAATTGGAAATTTAACTGGGTTTGTTTTCTTTGTTCGTGAAAAATCACTGAAAATAGTTTTTAGAGTTTAGGAGGGCCTGACGCGTTTCGATCATAGCATGTTCTTTATCAAAGGCAGAGTGACAGAAACAAACATGTATAAAGAAGGTCAAACATATAAGTCAAGATGCAAAAATTGTTTTAAATCGTGATTTAAATCGCGACCAGAAATAATCCCACATTGGCGCACTGCTTCGTAGCTCATCCAAAAAAAGAATGGCCCCCAAAACAAATGATTTTGTCTCTTCGCTCACAAAGTCCAAAATGCAAATCCGAACCAAAGCAAACTTCCCGCAGGCTTCACTTGATTGGGAAAAGCCGCTTGATTTTTGAACACTGCTTTACACAGACCATGAAACAATAATCACCACCTTTATCAGGCAACTTCGCAGGGATCGAGGGTTGAGGTTGTACAGTATATGAATCTTGTTCCACTTACAAAATCAAAGGCTTTTCCACTCTGATCGGGAAAAGCCAACATTCCGAATAAAACCAAAGGCTTTTCCACTTCGGTAATGGAAAAAAGCCAAAATTCCCAATAAACCAAAAGGCTTTTCCGTTTCGCTTGAGAAAAGGCAATTATGAACACAGGTCAGCAACTTTTACACAGTCCAGACAATAGGAATTATTTACCCACCTTTATCTGCAACTTCGCTGATGTCCATATTCTGTTCCCGGGCCATGAAGCCCAAGATGGAGAAGATGGTGATCCCCCCGTACAGACTGGTCAAGCTGTTGATGGATACTATGATCAGGGTATCCCTACAGAAAGATAGAAGCATTGATAAGAAGATTTAGCAGATATCCCTGGAAAGAATAAATGCATTGGTGATTGTAAACTTCGGGATCATCCTGTGGTTTTATCACACGCCGGAACGACCGTGAATACGTTCGGTTGCGCATGCTGTGCAATATTATAAATAAAAAAAAACAGGGTTCCGAACTTTACAATCGCCGACACATTGAAAGAACAATATAGCTGGTATGAGCACTGAGCGAGCCACGATTTGATTTGTAATACTTTCAAAGTTGCTTGGAGATAGGGGGAGGGCCGGACGCGTTCCCATCTATTTATGAGCCGAGGATTTTTCTCGAAGGCTTATTTTTGTGCAGTTAAACTGCGAGTTGTTTTGCACATTATGGGCCCTGTCAAGATTTCAGAGGTCAGATTCGGATCGAAAAATTATACTTTGACAGAGGCCGATCACTTTCACCGAATTGCAGTGTGATTGACTTACTTGTAACAGTCGTTATTGAATTTGTTGTAACTCCCCAGCGCGATAAGGCATCCAATGCCAACAGCATAGGAGAAGAAAATTTGGGTTCCTGCATCAATCCAAACCTGTTAAAATTGAAACAAAATTTCAGCCTTGAAAATAAAACTTGAAATCCATGACTTCTATTTTCTTTCTTCCTTTTAGTTTTTAAATTGGCCTTGACCTAGCCATAGACGTACGTTGTATACATTCTCTTGCACGGTGAACCTTTTTTCCATTATGTTCAAAGACATTTTGAAAGGTGAGTACAAAAATGTATTGCCTTGAATGTTTGAAACTTTATGAAAATGAAATCAAAATAAATAAAAACATTCAGAGCAGTTCGAGTCTGGGGCCAATTTCATAGAGCTGCTTAGCACAAAAATTCGCTAAGCATGACATTTCTGTCACAATAAAAACCGGATTAACAACAACATTTCCACGTGTTGTGTATCACTTGCAATATTGTTCTTTGGCTGTTGTTCACTGACCATGAATATCAAATCAAATTTTCATTGGTGGTTTGTTTTATTGGGCATGCCATTTTTTGTGCTAAGCAATCTTTTGTGCTAAGCAGCTCTATGAAATTGGCCCCTGGTCTGTGTTTTCGTAAATAAAGATTGGATTGTAAATTGCTTTTTCAAAGATGTTTTTCCCTCTTTTTGGAATATGTATAAATCTTGTAAAAAGCTACAGCAATCCAGCTCAACCCCTCCCTATACAATCTGCTATATCTTGAATGTGGGTGATGGTGAAATCTCCGTCTATAGTTAATAAAAGGTCTATGAGATTTGGGGCAAGTTTTTGTATAGCGATACCCATATATCTCTGGAATGGACTGGTTCCTTTGTGCCATTCTATCATTAATTATGAACAGTGCATTGGTGCAAGACATCTGTTATGTAAGCAAAAGCTTGCCCCAAACCATTATTTTGATATAGCAACAGTATCTTTAGTCTATAGATAATTCAGGTCTTGATGTTTACGTATAGTGAACCAGAATTCAGTGTACCAGATTTTGTTCAATTTTAACGAAAGGTCACTTTATCGCGAAAGCATGAAGTACCTGGCTGTCCGCCAAACGCGTCATATTGGGGCTTAGGTAATACACCAGTCCATCAACAGCTCCGTCCAGGGTAACCCCGCGAATCATGAGCACTGTTAGCACAACATAAGGGAAGGTTGCCGTGAAGTATACAACCTAGACGATATAACAAACAAACAAAATCCATGTAATGTGTGTCGGAATGATGACATGTTTGCATAGTGAAATGCAAACGTGATATGATATTGGAATGATGATATGCTGAATAGGGGTCTACAATAGGTAGGGCTGAATAGAGCCGCTTAAAGGTAGTATCATACTTTGTTTTTTTCAAAGAAGTACAGATTCATGGGCAAACATATCAAGGATATCAAGAAGATATACAGTCACAGTCATCTGTGAAAATTTCAGTCCCATACGGTGCCCACTTTTCGAGAAAATCGTGAAAAACGGCCACAGTATTTCTTAATTTCTTTCTCAAAATCTTTTTGATCTTTTAAAAGTTCAAAAAGATTTTCGGTCCTTGTTTGACTAATTTCTGGATAAATACACCATTTGAGGCGGAAAGATTTTAACGGTATGTTTCTACCAGCACCATCTTCATACCCTGAAAGTTAAACGTACATCTGTGTGAACATTTCTGTTTTGGTTTCTTACCAAAGCATGATACTACCTTTAAGCACCAATATTTGCTTTAAGCACCAAAAACCTTTGCAAATAAAACCAAAAACCTTTGCAAATAAAACCAGTATGTCATGTGGATGTTAAGCAGTAAACATCACATAAAAATTTGGTTGGTAATCCTGTTTGATCATGGAGGTATAAAAAGTCATTTTTATACCTCCGAGTCAAGAGCAGTAAACATCACATAAACATTTGGTTGGTAATCCTGTTTGATCATGGAGGTATAAAAAGTCCTTTTTATACCTCCATGGTTTGATCAAGGAAGACTGTTCATGCTATAAGCAAATTTGTTGCTTAAGCAAGGACACACAAAACATCCAAGCATCCAAAAAAAGATCCAAAACACACCGCAAGAAGATACCCATAGTGATACTAACTATCAAACAAACGCGCATAATGATTAATGGAGCCACGGCAAGCTCTAATGCTAGTAACTGAATACAACAAAATTGAATTCAATAACCAAATGGAAAAATGAGGGGTGTCTGGGGTGATGTATACTTGAAATAATGGAATGGAGGATTTAACAATCAGAGGGAAAGGGAATGGAAATATAAGATCCAGTGCTAACACATAAAACGTTTCCAACCAAAAGAAGAAAAATTAATGGTTAAGTACGTAAATATAAGTTTCAAACAATCCGCACGTGGTATACCTTGCCGGTTGAGCGTACACCCTTCCAGATACAGAAGTATACCAGGACCCATGCAAGCAGCAGACATAGGGCCAACTCCCACTGGACTGTCCCTAGCTCCTCAAGACCAGACGAGATGCCCAGTACCCGCCGCCTGCAATGAACAGCCAACGAGAGGCAATTAAACACTTGTAGTTTGTTCATGGGTGCAAGGAAATGGAAATTCTCTACCGTATTGGTTTACCAAAGTGGCGTAATTGAAAGAAAACTGCACACCGACTGGAACATCCTTTTTAAATGAAGCAAAAATTATGAGGCTTAGACTAAGACAAAAAAGTGAATCGACTCTATTCGTTATTTTGAAGTTCAAGTATAAATTTATAATCCAAGAAAGATTTAAGGCTTTGCAGTTTGCATGGTGACAATAGGTATGTGGATCGGTTTCAGCGAAAACACCACGTAGGAATCGTTCGTACTTTCACACTTCTTATTTCGTCGTACTTCTCAATAATTAATGTATAATCAGCCTATAATATCCATTTTTGGTACATAACGGTGTTAAGGCAAGTTGAAAATATGCATTAAAATTAATAGTTACAATTTTATGCAGTTATTCTGGTTAAATGTTGCAAAAGATTATATAAGATAAATGGCAGCAGTAAAGAATTTAAGGAAAAAGATCTATTTTCTTCTGGATGGAATGTTGGAAATATATAAGAGATAAAATAAATGACAGTAAGAGGATTTGATCAAAAGAGAAGTAGTCATTAGGTAATACACTTAGTATACAGAAGAACGATGGAATATCTTACTCAAAAAATTCTTTAACGGGAGACGAGTTGGTTCCATTGGTACAATTAACATTCTCGTCCAATAGTAGATCATGTGATGTGTATGATACTGTTACGCTACTCTCATTAATGAAGGATGTAGACAAAGTATTATTGCTGGACTAGAAAAGAAAATAGATTAATAAAAAAGTTAATACCACATGTGAATTAGTAATGTTTAACAAATATAGGTGTATCTATATAACTGGTTTGAGGTTATTATGTACTTTGCAATATTACACACAGGTTTTTGCTTTGCATTTCAACTTTTTTTATCATTGGGGTCTCAAACTTTCCAGCTATTTCCTGTCCAAGTCGTGGGGAAGAAAACGTCATAGGATTTGATTTTCATGCTTCAAGTATATCCACATATTTGTTTCAATAAAGTTTCAGCAAAATACAGAAAAATTATAATTATGTAAATACAGTTCACTCGGCATGCAGTATAGTTGCAGTTGCCGATTGACATTGGTTTGCTCGCTTATAGTGATTGATTGATTGATTCGTTCATTCATTGATTGACAGATTTGGCACTGGGTGTGGCGTCCAATGAGACACAAACTGATTGAAGGCCTTGAAAATAATCCATCTTGAACTTGGAATTTGGGATAACTTGAATGCGCTGCCTTAGTGAAATGCAAACGTGATATTGTCGCTGCTGACAAACTGAAGTGTACAAAACCAATTCAGCTGATATTAACGGTGAATCTGAGAATCTTTCATTGCCCACATTGTTTGCTACAGTGGTATTTCGCAAATAACTATTGTTTATATTCTGCTGTTCAGTCACCGTGTCCGCATTTTAAAGGTAAAAATTGTGTCAATTATAAACGAGGCAACACTGACGTTATATGCTACACTGCAACATTCGGTATTCCACTCGTTATCACACGTCGACCATGGAAGTTCCGTGGTGAAAGAGGAGAAGAGAAACATCAGACACCAGGATAAGATGACGATGTAATATTGATTCATCCAAAATGTAATCACGGTAGTTGCAAAACCGATTCCTGCAAAATGACAGAGAAGTTGTTAATCTGAATTTAGAATAGCAATCTTTTAAAGATATAATACAGTTACATACCCAAAATGTTCACAGATTTACGTATATATACAGGTAACTTTCAGGATATAACGATGGTGCTGGTAATAATAATAATAATCATTATAAATACTTAAAAAACTCTTTCCATGTCAAAGACATCACAAAGCGCTGTACAGTTAAAACATCTCCAAATTATGAGCAATTATAGTTACAGAGGTATATATCAAAAAGTCGGTAACAATATTTTTAAATCCAATCCATAGCACACATTTATAAAAAAAAATAACAAATTAAGTTTAGAAACATACCGTTAACATATTTTTTCCGCCTGAAATGCTCAGCTGTATTTATTCAGAAATTGGTAAAACAAAGACCGAAAACAGTTTTGATCTCGGGGTAAGATATGACTATCCTTCATGTTTTAATAAGAAATATTGCGTCGGTTTTTCCCTATTTTCTCGTGCCTCAAAATAATGTCCGATTGAGCTCAAATTTTCACAGATTTGTTATTTCATGTACATGCTGGATCAGACAAATTGTGAGTGCTGTTGTGTGACCTTACCAATCATCATCTTTTAAAGGTGAGCCGGCGACAATTTGTCCAAAATATTGAAATTTAAATGATGTTGGTGGTAACATTGGCTCTTTTATATCAGCCTCTGCCCCGCCGTCTAAATCGTGGTCAACTGAGATGGCATGTAATTTAGACAACTCCAATCCATGTTGCCACTTCAAATTAAGCAAGGCTGTATTTATGCAGAACATGTTCCTATTTTACTGAAAATCAATGTTTGTGAATTTGTTTTATTTGGTGTACATATAATATGGACGCGAAATTCAGGTGAGTACTCACACGTCTTTGTGAGAAACTACCCGACACAATTTTTCTTATGAAACATTAAAGAATGAAGTTGATCTTACCACGAGATCAACTTCAGTTTTCGGTCTTTGTTCTGGATAATACAGCTTTTCTGCCAAAAAAGAAGAAGAAGAATTTAACGGTATGTTTCTAACTATCCCGAAAGTTATACGTATAATCTGTGAACATTTCTGTTTGGGTATAATAATTATGTTACCAATCCTGTACTGGGCCGGTATTCACGAAACTACTTAAGTCACAAAATTATAAGCACCCCACTTAAATACCCAACTTAGACGACTCTCACTGACTAAGTGGTATTCACGAAGCGTTTTCGCTAAGTGCCCCGCTTACTTTCGAGTCTTAAATTTAAGACTGGTCCGACCTGACTTAAGTGGGGCACTAGGGTGTCATGGCCGCTTTTTTACGTGCCGCGCACCGCATAATTTCTGCTAAATAAACTCTTCATAGGGAGAGAATAGATCATGAAAGGTGCGATCCCTTAGCAGAATGTACGGACGGGGAACTTTACTCAAGAGATAGATGTGATAGGAATGGTATTTTGTTCGTAACTTTTGAGCTAATAAATGAACAAATCGAGTCGCCACGGCGGTGCTATTTCTGCGGAGATCAAGGTATAGTGATATAGCGCCGCAGCGCAGTACATACATTTACATGATGATGTACTAACACGTAAACTATGCTTGCGGAACTTTTTTTCTTCATGAAAGTAGGCCTATCCAAAATCATCATTATAAAATATAGTCCTTAGTCGGTACGTCTTTCAAGAACACAAGACTTAGAGAGTTTGTGAGGTGGCCAGCGGTCGCAGACACGTAAATATCCAAAGGGGATATTTTCAAAATAATTGCAAGATTTCCAGACGTAACTTCACTGGTTTGATTGACAGCGCACAGTAGGCCTACATACAACCGTATTTCACACCTTCAAAACATGTTGTAAATAGTAATAATTGACCATAACAAAATGTACAATTTGTTGTGGATGACAAAAGTATTTTCACACAAATAAATGCCCACCATGATGATGAAAACCTTGTCAGGGATCATGTAGTCCACACGTATTTCCTGTAAGTTTATAACTCCGTTCACAAAAATCACAAGTTCACTCACAACACAAGCCAAAACATTACGCACTGCATGTACTGTATACTGCATTATGTTTACATTGTACAGTGTATACATTATACAGTGCGTAAACAGAGTCGTCCCGTCCATTCAAAATAGTAGGTCAAGTTCATGAAACAATTTGCATAAATTTGATACAAATTTAAAACAATTTGATACACAAGAAAGTACTCACGGCGTGCATGTACTGTATATAATGAGAGGTTGAAATAATTGTCAACAAACAGACTCCTGTCGGGATTTTCACTTGCAAAATTGCTGGCAAAAATTGGTGATTATTATAGAAGGTTAGTAAGCGTTATAGGTTATTCACAAACATGACTGAAACATAATGATAATGAATATTGTCAACAATATTTAGTAGCTGACAGCCTAAATAAATAATCTGAATTTTGTGTGCAACAAGTGCACATAAAATTATTTATCAGAGAGAAGTACAAATTGGTTCCAGTGTAAAGCTAATTTGGATACTAGTAAAACGTGCCCAACAAAATCAGTAAAAACAAGCAGCTAGGAAAACGGTAATGGTAATTAATTGATTAATTGATTGCGCCGATCGTGTAGTCTTGGCAACGATTGTTGACGTTAGACTTTCACACATGCGCAACAGAAAAATTTTCACCAACAAACCTAAGTGGGGTACTAAGATAAGTGGGGTACTAAGTTGTTTCGTGAATACGTCCTTAAGCGCCCAACTTAAGTTAGCGGGGTGCTTGAGACTTAAGTACATAACTTAAGTACCCCACTTAGTAAGTTTCGTGAATTTGATATTCACGGTCAGCGAACAACAGCCAAAGAACAATCACAAGTGATACACAACAAGTGGACATTTGGTTGTTAACCCTGTTTTTATTATAAAGACAGAAATGTCATGCTTAGCAAATTGTTGTGCTTAACAGTTTTATGAAATTGGCCCGAGAGTTTTCAGTGAGCTGTATACTCCGTGGCTGGAAGGAACAATATTTTTTTAGGCTGGCCTTGCCAATTGGTTGTCTCCTGCCCGGAGGCTTTGCCTTTATAAGCCTTTAGGCTTATAGGCATATGATCATTGTGATGCTCGACAAGGCGATATAATTATTATATTCAACAATTACTGACCTTTAAATATCGGGCATATTTCCCAAGCTTTAATGCCTCCCTGAGACATGAACTGGCCAAGAGCGACCTCCATAAAGAACAGCGGTAGTCCCCCAGCAATGGCGCATATGAAGTAAGGAATCAAAAATGCTCCTATAAAAAAGATGATCAAGAAGAAACTGTTATAAAACTGACGAAACTTATAGCACATAAAACCGAAGAATCATACATCAAGATGCTGAGCAAAAAGAAAAATGGTCAAATAAATTAAATGACCTCAATTTGTGTTAAATAAAAAATATAGAACTTGACACGTCTTGCGAAAGGATTTTTTGCTTGTCAAATCACTAGGGTTAAATATTAGTTCGAAAGAAACTATAGGCCGCGTGGTTTGTCTTTGGGAAAAAATCAATACTTCAAGTTCAAGTACAGTAAAAGAAAAGCAATTAACAACGACCATCATCTACTTTTCCAAATACATTTATCACAATGTATATTATATTATAATTATACAGGCCTAGACTATGGACATTTCTTTGAAAGCTGTATTTGACAATATGACCGAGGCCCAGCTAGAAGGGTTGGTGTCCGTCAGGCGCGGTTCTAGAGTCAAAATTTTGGGGGGGCTAGAAGAGCCATTATTTTTTTTGGGGGGGGCTAGAAGACCCAATATTTTGGGTTCTTCTAACACTCGCTTCTGCTATGTCTTATTAGGGGTCGAAAAACATGCACATTATAGCCCACATAACGCGTTTTTTTATGTAATTGGCGCTTAATAACTGAAAAAAATCCAGTATTTTCAATTTTTTTTTTCGCTTGCATTTTTTTTTGGGGGGGGGGGGGCTATATAGACAACATTTTTGGGGGGCTGTAGCCCCCCTGTAGAACCGCGCCTGGTGTCCGTACTGTTGTTGTGCACGTTCCTAATAAAGTAATATTTCATGGCTGCGAATTGCGATATCATGCAGCACGTCAGCTGGATTAAGGTTTTTGGGAGCAGTTATTTCTATAATTAGTGTAGGCCTATACTTACCTCCTCCGTTTTTATAGCAGAGATAAGGAAATCGCCAGATGTTTCCCAAACCAACAGCAAAGCCGATACAAGAGAGAATGAAGTCTAGTCTTCCCGTCCACTGTTCGCGCTGTTTCGGCTGTTTATCCTCCTCATCACAGATACTAATATTATGTTTCTCTCTATTGCACTGAAGAGGCTGGCCGTGCCCGTGGACTTCATCCGAAAAAACCATAGGAAACTTGCTCGTTGCACTGTCCCCTTCCATAGTAAAAGGCCCTATACAAAATCCAGTGCAATTATTGTGCTGTATACAATGTACACCGGCACCTTGAACTTCGTGTTAATAACTTTAATACACCACGTCCACACAGAGGCAAGGCTACATCTACTCAGCGGTGTATGACGTTCGGCCAGCCCTATACAGCATCATTTAGCCTATAAATATAATCTGCCGGCGCTGAGTGGTGATAGGCCTATAGTAAATCAAACAATCCTTCGTCGTCTCACGTGAACGAGTCGCCCTCGGTCAGAGTCAGAGGACCTGCAAGTCAGTATAGTGGATTGTAGTGGCTACATTACCGTGACATACTGCACATGTAGGGCCTGCGTATTCCACCTTGACTTCACGTTGGTTCTGACGATACACTGCTGTCAACATTAGTCGCGAAATAGTTGTACTTTAATCCCGAAAGGTCCTCCGGGGCCAGATAATTCCACTAGACCACTAGATGATGGCGCTAGACCGTAAAAACAACAAATCGTGGGCCAAAGTACAAGTACATGTAGTACCAAAGTGCTAGGCGCGAGACGCGCGCGCTAAACCCGTTATCGTTATTGCACATAATTTCATATCTTGTGTGAACGCGCGCGTGGAGCTCAACCGCAGAGCTGATAGGTTTACGCACATGCTAAAGAGACAGACTGATGATCAATGATCGCACGTGGCCGACACACCCCGGCACTTTTTTCTCACCCATAAACAATGACTGACACAAAAGAAACCCATATAGATTTACAACCAAATGTCCATTATGTTGTTGTGTATCACTAACTTGTGATTGTTCTTTGGCTGTTGTTCGCTGACCATGAATATCAAAATGGAATTGTAAATTGCGATTTGTTTTAGTAGGGCAAGACATTTTTATGCTAAGCAATTTTTTTGTACTTAGCAGCTCCATGAAATTGGTCCCAGATATCGAGTTAACAAATATTTTTTTAAGGAATTACCATGCATGCACGCCTAGCCTATACAGGAACTTTTGTTATAACGAGCATGCCAGCCAGCCGTAAAACCGACAACCAAAATAACTAAGGCCTACACAAACATGACTTCAGGCACACAAGAAACAAACAAGGCAACAACATTTTGTTTTCCGGTAGAGTGCGATTTAATCGGTAAAATCAATCATTACAATTGCACAGCTCAATTTTAAAATATAAATACATGTATAAACACATTATGGTTCATGACCACTTTGACGGCATTGTGATCCAACTTGTGTATCCCAATATCGGACCGCTAACAATCAATATCACACAAATCTGCTAACCATGAAATTTCTGTCTCATTAAAAACACAACCAAATTTCCACGTAGGCCTATTGTGTATCACACTTGTGATTGTTCTTTGCCGGTTGTTCGCTGACCATATCAAATGGAATTTTGAATGGTGATTTGCCTTATTGGGCAAGACATTTTTGTGCTAAACAATTATTCTTTGTGCTTAGCAGTTCCATAAAATTGGCCCCCGGTCGGGTCGATTTCACAAACGCCTTGCGATCATTGCTTAGCCCAAAACCATCGCTTAACGGAAAATTGCTACGCAAAGGAGCGATCGATTTTCCGTTTCGCAATGGATTTGGGTTTTAGCGATGATCACAAAGCGTTAGTCAAATCGGCCCGGGCTTGAGGCTATTATTTGAGACGTATTTTGCTACCGCCACATGAGACCCATAAAACGAAATCAAGGGATTAAACCGTATATGACGAAGCCGAAGAAAGGCTCCAGCTTCGCCATGCATCTCACACCCTTCAATTCATATAGTACAATGGCGGTAGCAAAATAAATCCCAAGCCTAGCCTCATTCTGGAAAGATTGTATGTCACATTGGCGAAAACTAAAACGAGCAATAATACTGAGTAATCTATGACATACTGAGGTAATGCACTGGCACATGACATTGGATTTATGTACACTTATATGGACAATATCCGACACATTAAAACATCTTTTCATGTATTTTGTTTTTTTACCCTAAAGGGGGATCCATGTGCCAGGGCAATCCTAAACACAATTACAAACTTTCTATAATTAAACCGTTTAATTAAACCGATAATTAAACTTCACAGGCACTAAACTGCACGACACCACGATAAACAGGGGCCAATTTCATAGAGCTGCTTAGTACAAAAATTCGCTAAGCATGACATTTCTGTCTTAGTAAAAACAGGATTAACAACCAAATTTCCGTGTGTTGTGTATCACTTGCAATTGTTCTTTGGTTGTTGTTCGCTGACCATGAATATCAAATTGAATTTTCAATGGTGGTTTGTTTTATTGGACAAGCTATTTTTGTGCTAAGCATTTTTTTTGTGCTAAGCAGCTCTATGAAATTGGCCCCTGGTCGTATGCTATTCTTTCTACCAGCCTGTTTGTGAATCTTGATGCACTGTATTCAAATTAAGTTTTTAAGCCAATCATCAATGCAAATTTCATGGGGTAGCAGCTTAGCTAAAAATATAGCTTATTTCTATATGTATATGCATAATATCGCTGGCAACAGATATTATAGCATCTTGGCTGGTAACCTGAACCGTGTCAGCTTCCTAGTTAAACAGGTTTTTATTCTGAATTTATTTTTATTCTGAAAACGGTTCATACTATAGTGGACCACTGCCTTAGGCTGAGCAACTGTCTGCTAACTTGAAAGAAAGGTGCAGCAATATGACCTTACTTATATATTAAATTCATAAATAAATATCATTCTTAATTCTACTTCCAAAGTGCAGGCTAGGTAACGCCATAAAAAAGATGGAATTTGTGCATATTGTATGTAGGGTATACTGTTCTAGCTATGAGATTCATTCTCAAATTGGAGCGTATTCCTTTTGTATTTTGAAACAATCTTTGACAATACTGTGAGCTTTGAATACCCCCTTTTTCAGATTTTTCATTTTTGGAATAGCATTCCTCATAGGTTTTTCTTCAAACTGTAGGCCTATTAAATGAAAACAATGTGACATTACCTGTATTTCAAATTCAAATATCATTTTTGATTCCATTTTCAAAAAGCAGGTAAAGCAATAAAAAAAAAATGTAATTTTTTGCATTTTGTGAGACTGTGGGTTATATGTAATATTCACGTGCATTCTAAACACAAGATTCCTGTCTACTCAAATTATGTTAAAATTGGAGTTCTTGAACAATGCTGCCACATTTTATAGTCTTCCTTGTTCAACTTTTTGCAACTCATGAAAAACATTCCTCAACCCACCCCCCCCCCCCAAAAAAAAAAAACACCATGACATTTCCTGTATATAAAATTAAAATTCTTCTTGATTCAATTTCAATAA
The DNA here is from genome assembly GCA_963971285.1 of Astropecten irregularis. Taxonomy (NCBI): domain Eukaryota; kingdom Metazoa; phylum Echinodermata; class Asteroidea; order Paxillosida; family Astropectinidae; genus Astropecten; species Astropecten irregularis. The sequence goes on from OZ020244.1 coordinate 22,546,960, forward strand.
AAGTAATAAACTGCTGCAAACTGCTCATCAGCCAAAATGACCTGAAATATATCAATCACGTGGAGTTAGGAGGACCTGACGCGTTTCGATCCTAGCAGGATCTTTCTCAAAGGCTAAATGATGAAGGACGAGAACATGCAAGTGAAAGAAACACACATTAATGCATGGGAGGATCGGGACAAAAGGAGGGGGAGGGTGTTGGAGGGTGGGGCTTGGTAAGATTGGTCAGACAAAGAGGGGTCAAATAAACAAGATCAAAGGTACCAGACTGCCAAAGGCTAGAGAAGAGTGGGGCTGGGGGAATAGGAATTATAAACAAAGGAGGTAATTAGAGGATTAGAGATCAAGATGGAGAAGTAAAGTACAAAAAGTTGATTCAATTTCAACAGAGCGTGTAGGGGCCATTTAGAAAAAATATTTTAAAAAAAGATGGAATTTTTGCCAACTGATAAAGTTGTTCAAACATTACCAAGTGTGTTTGGTTGTAATTTGTACACAACAAACATGCACACTCAGTTTGGACTGCAAACTGCACTGCTAACAGTACATCAGTTCATCAAATTCTGTAAAAGAAAATTATCAAATGCTCTTTAAAACATCCCCAGTTAATATAACACGCTAAAATCTGTTTGCTGAGTCCCCGTGATATTTAACTAAAAATATCACAACTTCAAAAATTTGAGAACACAAATTTTTCAAACTCACATACGTGTATTCACGCACACCAGAGTTTGTATCCATGTGGAGACATGGCTTTCTAGCGACTTTGCGACAGATAAGTATACCTTGGAAATTCCTCCCTTTTGAGTTAATGCAAAATATCAGTTTCGTGAAAACCTTGTGTAGCCCTATACACATTTAGAATATCCCGGTGGAGACTAGTATTCAACCTATTGTGCTCAGTCTCCACAAGGCACCATACATGCCCTCACCCCAAGTTCAATGGCATTATACTTAAAACTGGCCTCACAAGAAAATGTATCCCTGAGCTTCACGGCTGATTGTTTTTCGTTGATGATTATTTTGCTGTATACAACCATCTGGTTTCCACATAAGAACAGGGCCCAATTTCATGGAATCCGTTACCGTTAGCAAAAATTCTTCGCTTACGGTAGCAGAATTTGTTTTGGTTACGGTTAGCGTATTTCACAGAAGAATTTCCTTTTTGGTAATGGTAAGCAAGGAATTTGTGCAGAATGCATACGACAGCCCGTTAGCAGAAAATGATCACGGTTACCCTAGAAATTCTTCGCTAACCGAGAGTCTTGCTAACGGATTCCATGAAATAGATTTCACGTGTAGCAGTGCCCGTAAGCACAAAAATAGGCCGTAACAGATTCCATGAAATTGGGCCCAGGCCTCTAAATGTGGGCCATCTGCTGAGTCATCAAGTTATACTTAATCCAAATAACACAGCAAAAACTGGCTACAATTTCAGGCATTATGGCATTACCAACTATCACATTTCAATGTTTTCTTCTCGGGTTGCCCATCTCTAGCTTAAATGACATGTTCTGGGTTGAGACATTTTCTATCCATTAATACAATATAATTATTTATCAATTGAATTCACTATTTAACATATTCCACATTCAGAATTTCTTTAAAAGCAGGAATAGCTGTGAACGGTGACCTCTAGTGTAGTAAGTGTACTACCAGCCCAGACAACTGTCTGCGCAACACCATAATGTTCTGAAGCTATAAAATTAAACTGTTCACTCATGATTGACCCTGACCGTAATTTATGTGAGGAATTTGTGCATATTTAGGCCTTTATGCGTGCAGGAGAAAAATGAGGGAAAAATAATGCATGCCTTGAACAGGATGCTGTTTATTCTTCAGCATCTTTCCATCAATCCAATGACACGATGTGGGTTGAGATCTTTTCTATCCATAATACAATACATTTAATAGCAATTCTCTATTTTACATATTTCACATTAAAAAATTCTTGAAAAGCAGAAATAGCACATCGTGACTGGTGCATCTGCGTAACATGTTCTGAAGCCATAAAACTCCACCGAATGCTTTGTTGTGATCAACCCCGGCTCAACATGTATACATGTAGGTTTTCCCGGTCTTTTTCGGCAAATGAGCAGCCAATTTCATCTCCACGCATTCGTGTTGACGTTGACTTTGATCCATAAGTATCTATATAGCATTGCATTCAATCAAATTCAACAGTCATGCTAAATCGGCATTCAATTTAGCACGCTGCCAAAAGCAGTTGTGAATTTGAATGCTGTTCGAATGGAATTTTAAATTGAACGGCGATTATTTTTATTCTCCTGATGCTTGTTTACATTATGCTTGCACATGAAGGGAAATCGAAAGACGATTTTGAGGTGCCTTGCAGTTGCATGTGAAATGAAATGACGCAGGGTTTAAATTGTCCGCTCATTTGCTGAAAATGAGCGGAAAAACCATATTAAAAACCAAAAGGCCAATAATCACCTTCCTCATCATTTACATTTTTTTCAATCTTGCCATAACGATAAATGTTTTTTTTTCACAATGCGTGTATTTTTGCAAGGCTGGAACAAGCAGCGTGGTTCTGGAGAAAATGAAGGCTTCATTGAAGCCCATGTATGATGTGTGTGGGGATTAAAGGGAGGGTGTCAGTCTGTAAGCCGAACAATGGACCCTTCCGGCCTGTCAATCAAACTGTGAGCATTGACCAATTGGAAGACGCCTTTTAATCAGGTGACCACGAAAGCCTCAGTCAAACTCGGTCACATGCAGTATGTACATGTAAAACACACATGCGGAACGGTCCATTGGCTCCCTCCCCCAACAAAAAAATGTTGAGAATCATAAGTGTCAAACAAAAGAGGGGTATTACCAATCCAGTATCTACTGATCGCTCTCCGTCCCATGTTTATCCGGATCTTGGTCCTCCGAGCCGATGCTGGACTGCCCCGATGCCTTGCGCGTCCTGTGAACCGAGTCCTCTCCGAGGATCTCGCATAGTTCATCCAGTCTGTCCTGCATCCCTGGAACACCTGCCAGCTGGGTCTCTAGGCGTTGTTTCTCCTCATTCAGGGACAGGCGCTTTGTGATGTTGAGTTCATCCAGACGCCAGCCTCCCTCCCCGTCAAACTGTAACAGGTGGGTGTGGAACTTCCTAAACATTAAAAAAGAAATACAAGTACCGGTATTAAGTCCACCCCAATGAACAAGGTAATTGATTAAAAGAACAGCCTTACAAATTTCATTAAAATACACCTATAATACAAACCTGCTGCTGGCTTATCCTGATTGGATAAAAGAGGGTCACATGGGCTTTCCTGATACGAGACAATGTTGGACATTTGTGTTTCGTACTTACTTTGAAATCAGTTAACACTATACTACAGTGCGTATCAAAAAAAACGCAACAAGATTTCATTTCAAATTTGTGAAGATTGTGTTAGCTTTACAGCAAAGTGATATCTTATTCATTCATGCATGGTCATGGATAGCCGAGTAATCATTGTTTTTGGACATTAGGACTTGGGGCCAAGTTTTACACACACATGAGCATCAAACTCATCAATAATTCTTTGTCAGAGAGTTGCAATGTCAGGTGGAGGGGTAATAAACACTTTGCTCTTGAGATAACCCCCCCCCCCAAAAAAAAAGTCAGATTAGGGACCTATTTCACTAAAGTCGTATTTTGCGATCATCGCTATCACACTTGATATGAGATGGATACTTTACGATCAATTCTCCATTTAGTGATGGGTTTGGCCTTCAGCAATGATCATAAAACGTAACTGTGTGCGTTAGTGAAATCCACCCCTGGTCCACATCATGATACATGTACAAGGCCGAATTACTCGATGTCCAAAAACCTCAGCCAATCTGTTTCTTGCTGCAACTAGTCGACAGGCTGGTGTGCATCCTGTGCCCTCCATAGGCATCTGAACACACATTCAGGAATCACATTTTCATTTAAAATCTGTAAGTATCCATTTCCGGATCTGACCTTGTTGTGACTTTTTTCTTTGGCAGTGTGTGGAGGAGTGCGCGTGTGCATCATTGCTTGGCCATTGCTAAGGTGGCAGTGGCCTACTGGATAGGTGTATTAATGTAAAGTCATGACGATGACGTACCATAGAGATGGCCTGTGTGTGATGGTCAGCATGATGATACCAGCATCCTTGGCCCTCTGGAATATCTTCCCTTCCACATCGATACTGACGGCACTCGTGCACTCATCCAGAAGAGCAAACTTGGGCCTGGTGATATACAGAACATGAAAGGAGTGGTAATTCTCATATAAAGCTAGAGAAAAAGGGAACAAATGCTAACATTTTAGATTTACATGCACGACTACCTATCAACGTACAATGTACAGTATAAAGCACAAAGATCTCTAAAAGACACCACAAGCACTGCTATAGTGTGATTTCACATTAGCGCCGTCTGCTCATATCCACATCAGAACCGAGACTCTCTTTGCTGAACTTTGGCCGCACCGCCATGGCCATTTGATACACTACTGCCTGCATGCGATACACGAACATCATACTCTCAGCTCAGGTATGAGCTACATGGTACCATGAGTTTTGGCTGCCATACTGATTTTATTACCAAGGTTTTTGGTGCTTGGGAAAATTTAACTGCTTACCAGTTGGCCCCAGATAAAGAGACTGTGCGTACTTACTGTTGATAGAAGAGTCTGGCCATTCCCATTCTCTGTTTCTCACCACCTGATAATACATCCTTCCAGTCTCTTGTTGCATCCCAACCTGAGTGGATAAACACCAAACCGTGCTTGTCAACCAAAAGCAATTTCTTTTTTTCTGTCTAAACCCTCTTGAATCCATGATTGGTAAAGGTCACAGAACAGCACTCACACTTTGTCTGATCCAATATGTGCGTGAAATGATAAACCTATGAACATTTGAGCTCTATCACTCATCTGAGTCATGAGAAAACAGCAAAACCCAATTTAATTTTTCTTACAAAAGAATGGTTTTGATCTTACCCCGAGATCAAAACTGTTTTCTTTCTTTGTTTGACTAATTTCTGGATAAATACACCATTCAAGTTGGAAATATTTTAACGGTATGTTTCTACCAGCACCATCTTCATACCCTGAAAGTACGTAAATCTGTGAATATTTCTGTTTGGGTATGTTACCAATGCTGTACTTTGCCTTCAATGACAATGATCATATTCCTTTCTAGAAAAATGACAATAAACTGGTGAGCAGGGAAACTTTTATAATAACCCGTCTAGAAGTGGTTATTAATAATGTTTAGAGGTTGTTGATAATATTTTACTTTATATTTTATTTTGCATTACAGCAAAAACCGCTAATTCACAATGAAAACTTGGCAGGGGTGCTGGCCCAATAAGATCCAAATACTACAAGTCTTTGGACAGAAAGAATTCGAAACTGAACCCCCTAAAAAAAGGAGAAATTTCAGAAAATGGCTCACCTCCTTCCCTGTTGACTATTTGTTGGAGGTTGACGATATCAAGGATACGTTCCAAGTCACTGTCATTCATACCCTTCTTCAGCATGTCAGAATGCCTGTCTGGATAGATCACTTGGTCCCTCAGCGTACCCAGTGACATGTAGGGTCTGGAACCAGACATAAAGCAAGGCCATGACATCTTCTAGATGCAACTGTTTTCTCTCTTGTGTCTTGGTCCTTTTGAGCCATATGTTAATAGCGCTGCGCACTTGCGCTAAAAATAGCACCGAACCTCAGACAAACATTGCAACGTGGCCATGCAAACGTGTGTTGAGTGGAAGTATGTGTGCGCGTCGCGCGTGGTGTGACGTCATTAGTGCGGAACGCTTTTCTCTAGTGTTTAGTAAGCCACCAAAAACTATTAATTCATGCTTTTCAACAAATGTCAAAACCCGGTTTACAGAATGAAGGCTCAGGTTCAGGTTCAGGCTCAAGTTCTGGCACTGTCATTCATATACTGAAAATAATAGGTTGTAGTTTTTCATTAAAGCTGAAGCTTTAGTCTTCAGATAATCTTCTTCCGAACCGAAGCCAAAAGCCTCTATTTTGATACCCATTATTTTAGAATGGATTCACAAAATGCAGCCTGAGCCTGAGCCTCAGCATCCTCAGGATTTACTCACCTCTGTGGAATGAAAAGCATTTCCTTTGGATTGGGTTTAACCAGCTGTCCATCATAGGCCGGCCATAACCCACATAAGATCCTGAAGAGGGAGCTTTTACCACACCCATTGGGCCCAGTGATCAACAGGTGCATGCCCTCTGTCACCTTAATTAACATAAAAGTACAAAGTGGGTGTTTGATTAATTCATCAATCTATTACCGGTACATTTCTTGTGTGCAACTTTATCAGGGGTAGTCTTGGATCACGACTATGTTATTGCTCGAAAATACGAACCGATTACCTGCACTGACCTGCGTTGCATGTACGTCAATTTACGTAAATGCCTCTCTGAAACATAGTCTTGGGAATCCTGTAATAGGGCCGTGAGTTGCATGCACACCTCATAATGTAGCATGCTTCGTTGTCTCCATGACACGCTGTGGATTACCCGCACTGGCCTGCACACACGTACATGTACCTGTATGTTAATAGGCTGCGCCTGATTCAAAAGTAACGCATACACAGTGTGTTTTCCCCGTTTTCGGGGGGAGATTTCACAGGATTCCCAAGACTGTTTCAGAGAGGCCTTTACGTACATGTACGTACATGCGTGCTGGTAATCGGTTCGTACATTCACTTAATAACATAGTCTATGTAATAATATAGACTTTGTTCGAGGGTGCTCTTAAGTCCTGCCCAACTTAGCAATGCCACATGTTTTACATACCGCATGTGACCAAGTTCATGTGACCAACGACTCCAATAGCGCTCTACACTAGCGCTAAAAATAGCAACGGATCTCAGACAAACATTGCAACCATGCAAACGTGTGTGCGTGTGCGCGTCCATACACTACGTGTGTGAGACAGTGTTTGTCTGACATCTGAGGATTTTGTGACGTCATTAGTGCGGAGCGCTATTAGTCAAAATTGTTGTGTAATACAATGAGCAGAAGGCAGTATTTTCAATCCACAACTCATAAAAAAGGCATCTGCCAATAGTGCGCTGTTGACTTGAAGACCAGTTCTCCAAAGTCACCCATTCATGCATACCTTTAAGGACAGCGAGCTGACCACGACATCCCTGTTTGGAGTGATGATTGGCAATTCTTTGGCAATGATAAGTGAAGAATCTGTCTCCGTGACCTCTCCTGCAAGAATCAGTATTAGTGTGAAAGGAGACAGTGTAATCACTTCCTCCAGTTTACAACATTTTATAACATTTTCCTCCAGTTTACAACATCGTGCGCTGTTCCAGCGCACGATGCCTTACTCCGTCACAAAATTAATATAGTAAACATGTGGGGTGCTGTGGCCTAGTGGTCTGGCGTGTCGAACTCAAAGTCTTGTGGTCAATCTACAGATTGTGGGTTCAAATCCAGCCATGGGTTAATGGTGCTTGCGTCCTTGGGCAAGACGCTTTGCCATGTATTGTTCCTCTTCACCCAGGTGTAAATGGGCACCTGAGAGGGTAGAGATGGCTTTGTGGTTTGATAGCCTCTGTGCGCTGAATACGGCAGCCAGGGCTGTATACTCCCCAGGGAGCTGAGATGGTTTCGGGAATGTAAATTATGGCCCGATGACCAGGGGTAATAATACATTTGTAATGTGCAGAGGATATATTCATATACTAAATGTAGCTGCGCAATATAAATGTCCTATATAGAAACATGACTGCAGATGCACAAACCCATCTTTGAAGTGATGAATGGATACATACCTCCAACAACTAATGGACCTTGGACCTGCGCTATGCTCTTTGTAGTTTTATGGCTGCCTCCTTTGATGACCCTCGCTCTCACATAGTGGCCACTGCTGACATCTTCAAAGACCTCTAGGAGGTCTGAGACACGAGAAGTGTAACCAGCAAGAGCCGTCACCTGCCAAATGAAGAAAGGGATTGCCAGTCAACTGACCACTGATGGCTTTCTGATATGGGTCATTCCAGCAGGTTGGGGCATGATTTGTAGCGGTGTCAAATGTTACAAGTATGTCTGCACACATCCATTAACTGCACTATGACTCGTAATCTTCAGTTTCATTTACCGGCTGATTTCATTTGAAGGTCAGCTGCAAATTTGTGTTAGTTAAATCAATGGATATTGTCCATTATGAATGTGCAATTGTGCAGATGTAACATCTGACACCGTCACAAATCAATCATGCCCAACCCTGTAGAATTACCCATACATGTATACAATTATACATTATGACTCTATGGGCCTGTTTGTTTAACGCACAAAATCACGAATCCTGCGGATCCGGATCCCATTTTAGCGTACCCTGCATAGGATGTGGATCCCCAAATCTGGGATGCCGTGCATTAAACAAACAGGCCCTGTGACTAGTATGATTTACAGTAGCATACCATGACCCACTACATCCCCAACAGTTACACTTCCTCAGATAGGTGGGCATTCGGATCAGTCACTCTGCTTGCAAAGTTAAGACTGAGTTTGATATAAAGACAGCTTCAAAATGGTCACAGCCGTCAAAATTATCTCGGATGCGTTGTAGTCATATGAAATATGGCAGTTTCTTCCTGACTCTTCCGATGATGGGGTGACCTCTGTCTTTCTTGAGTTGATGGGATTCAACCTACAATACAAAACCTTCATCAGGTTCTAATTCAATTCCAAACTTCTCACCTCTTTGTAAGATGACATGACTCTCTCCATGGCATCAGCCAGGCTAAGGAGTAAACTCTTGGCAGTGATGAAGTTCTGGGTACGTTGACTTATGGACTGGCTCTCGGTGATCGGTTCTCCATCTGGCAAGGGGAATATTCGGTGGAAATATCAAGTAATTAAGAAGGAGTGCCACACAAATATATTTGGAATACCCCGTCAATTTCCCTTGTGGTTATTTGATGATTATCTTCTTTTTTTTTCACATAAAAATCTCTATAACTTAACATGCTTAATGAAGAATGAAGTGTATCAGTCTAAAGATCAAGTAGACCTCTGGGTGATCACCGATGCATCCCCAAACAGAATTTTAATTCTCAATCTAGAACTAACTCTAGGAAGTATGCATCACTCAGAATCTCCTACTTACCAGGACCGACTTTAGGTGTTCTGGATGTGATGATTGGGATAGCAACCATGGCTAGACCGTTAGCACTCCAAGTGTATTTCAGTAGGAACTGCTCCAACATGACGTACCAAAGACGTTGACGGTATATCAGGCTCATCTGTCTCTTCAGCATCTCATAACTGCGTCTTAGTTGTGCATGCTCAACCTGCGATGATTCACACAAAAAAGGTACCAGGCTCAAAATTTATATGGTATTACTAGAGAACCAGCAAAGAAGTGAATTCAGTGAAAGCAATTGTGAAGCGCATGCTCACAATTGCGTGCACGTGCGCTGCTGACTTGAAGACCGATTCTCAAAAGTCTCCCATTGACAAAATGTTCAGACATGACAAAGATGGGAATGCTTATACATGTAGAAACAGATTGCAAGCAAATGGCAGCATCCCTGTGGTCTCTTCATACAACAGATTTAGCTTCTAGTCAATATTAAGTATTGGCTACTGGTACTCATAAAATTTGATAAAAATAATTTTTTTTACAACACCAAGGAAGAATGTAACAACTCTTATTACCTCATGTCCCTCATAGAAGGCTATCTCCTCAGCATTAGCAATTATCCTGGAATGCACAAAACGAAGGTTCCCTTTCTTATCAGCCTCATCCGCCACCAGCCGGCCAAATCTGGGAGAGGCTGCCCTCAAGATCTTCGCTGTAGCGATGAATGTCAGGCTACCGATAAACGTGGAGAAGCTCGTCCCCGAGTTGTTCTTGCTTGCCAGCCCGACGAGGGTGTAACACATCAGTAGGATGTCCAACATGGGCTTACTCAGTTGTGAGTACAGGTGAGCGACCGATTCGCAGAAGGTGCTGACGTCTTCGGTCAGGTTCTGGTCGGGGTTGACGAGTCGGGTATCCATGTTGCCAACCCTATAATAAGTCTGATTCTTGAAGTAGAGCTTGTAGCAATGGGTGACCAGCCTGGAGCGGAAGGCTAGGGACAGGGTGCTCTCGAGGAACCGGATGGCGCTGTTGACAAATGTTGCCGGAACGGCAATCAGGAGCCACTTGAGAATGTGCAGGAGGAACTGCATCATGTTCTTGTTGACAATAGCCTTGACCATGTTCCCTTCAAGGTGAGCGACATAGATGGAGAGGAATGTTCTGCAGATGAGTGACATCGTGTGGAGACAGAGGAGTCCAAATTCCTTAGTTAAAATCCCTGGCATGATGATCTTAATGAGACGGATCAATTTCCGGTTGAATTCGGAATTGACCATGTGAGAGGAACCCTCCGGCCCACCTCTGACGGTGTCCATGATGACAACGCTGCTCTTCTTCTTGGCAGCCGCATGCTGGGATCCTTGATTGTGTTTGGCTGTGACATCCTCGACGATGCTCTTCAACACCGAGAAAGCATACTGCACGTGGTCTTTGGAACCGTAGGCAACGACAGCGCCGATGGCCACACCCGCCAAGATCTTTGGGTGTTTGAAATTTGTTGATTTCAGGTGCCGGAGGCTTCTTTTCAGACGCAAGAGTTGAGACATCTTGGCTGATGTGTCAAGACTTGGACAGACTTATCAAATCAGGATTTGGCAACATTCCACTTCACAACTATGTTCAACCTAATACCACAAAAATATAAGAGGGGAAATAATCAGAAATTTACACAAGCCACTGGTGCCAGTCACAAAGCTGAAATCTTCCAAAACTAATTTTTCATGTTAATGGTTTTAAAAGCACTCGAATGAAAGAATTCCACTGATGACCATTACAGAAAAGAGGTTATTATTATATCCTCTTAGAGTTACCTTACTGAATACAAATTGTGATGAACTTCAATCTCAGCAGAGCCTGTGTAACACTGGGGTAGCATATCTAAAAAAGTGAGATTTACAGGTTTGTTTTTTACGTACAATGAATGATACACTTCGAATACAGCAGCAGCTATTTATCTCAAAACGCCAGACTGCTGGTGCCATACAGTTGTGCAAAAGCGATTTTGATGGTCGTCAGTGGAATTCTTGCCAAAAAAAGGGAGTAGGCCCTAGCCTATGGCTACAGTACCTCTGTGACTGTTGCGTCTATATTTTGCTGACTAAAAAAGTAAACAAAATAGTAAAATAAAACTGATGTGATCATTCATAGTCACAGGTCTTGTCACTCTTGAGACTTGTCACTTGATTTCAATTTAACATTTCTAAAAACAGAAATGCATTATGATTAGATTCCTCGGCCTAGCAATGTTTGGTGGGCGATTGTAAAGTTCGCGTTCGGGACCTGTGATTTTATCATCACAGCAACATACACTAAATACAGGTACAGGCACAGCACAGGCAGACAGAACGCAAGCTCAGTGTGCGAAATCATATTCACAATCACACTCACACAAGTCACTTAGGCCTAAGTCGTTAATTTAATTAACTAACGTTACTCGTTAGTACTAGTAGGCCTATGATCATTTCTACCTCCATGGTATGATAAAAATGTTTTATCATAAAACACAGGGCCAGGGGGTCTCAAACTTTACAATCGCTATACCAAATACATCTTACGTGCATGTACTTACGATCCCTCCCCCAGTTTCAAGATAGTCATCAATGATCAAGATAATTAATTAAATGTAAAATAATAAAAATAGGTCTTCAAGTTCAGCACTGTACTTTGTTGCGACCTTGCAACTCACAAAATTAACTTATGCACCCCAGACGTCTTAGGTAATAAGCCAGTGCAATATCAAATGCTTGATTTGGGGAACCTGTCTTTTTCATCAACAGCGCCACCATTGTCGAAGCACGTAGTATAAGACTTGGCTACGGCTTGAATACACGCACGTCTCTATGGCAAAGCCGTAACCACGTAATTTTTTTGACAGCGGCTAATTAGCATGAACAAGTCTGGCTTCCAGACGTCCGTACGTCGACTGTGTACAGATACAAATTTGAGAGCCTGTCGTTTTTTGCACCTAACTTTTGACGAATGGCAACACGTCCACGAAGTTGTAGAAAATAGCAATCGTCTGCTCTAAAAAGTGAGGCGCTGGTTTATGACCTTTCCCACTTTGGCACGTTTATTTATCTTTTGGAAACTTGAGGAGTCACATATATTGCTGTGAAATTATCAGCAGTTTTTTTATGTTTTGAAAACTTTGGAAATAATTTCCAATCACTGAAGCTGAATCATCAGAACTTCAGAAGGAGTGAGGTGCGCCTCAACATTTTACAATCATTGTCAATGTCATTTTGCATTCATTGAACTGTCAAAGCAGAGTCAGAATGAACTGGGTTGGTGGAGCGAGGTAGGCAATCACCGTGATCTTTAAGCTAGTGTAACATTAGGACCCAGTGGCCCTACTTGTACTGGTACTAGAGTAAGCCCTAGTGATGGTTGTAGTTTATCCTACCACTTGTACCCGTACCCAGTTATTTTATGACCAAAATCGTAGGGTAAAAAATTAGATAATTTATAATTTAGGCCTAATAGTCATACTAATAGGGCCTAGGCCTACTACTATAATTAGGCCTAGGGGGGCCTATAGTATTAAGCCTATAGGCCTAACGTTACTAACTAGTTGTTTGGTTGTGTTGGGACCATTTACTTTTACTTTTTAGCCCGAAAAAAAAAACACACACACAAGCAATATCACTTTGACTTGAGATTTTGTTTTATTTGTTTTCCAGAAATAGAATCAGAACAAAAGATGAGAAGCAGCGACAGAAGGTGAGGACTTGGCTTTTTTTATCTGGCCTTACAGGGCTCGAAATAGTACTAGGCCTACTAGCCTTCTACTACTACTATACTAGGGCCTACTACTACTAGCCTAACCTGGAGTAACGTTAGGCTATTACTAGGCTAGGCCCATAGGTCTATCAAAAACTACTCTGGGCTAGCTAGACTCGCTTCCTTGGTTGCCAAGTTGGCTAGTAAAAAAAAAATTTAGAACATGCATGTTGAGGCATGGATCAACATATGTACGGGTTTAATAGTAAAAATCTAAACAGGCTTGTAAAAATAATCTGAAGTAAGCAGGCCCGGTTGGCTAGCCAGGAAAAAACGTTAGCGCAAGGCCTGCCTTAATTTCTGGTGTTTACGAAACGGAGGCTCAGCTCAGGCTCTAGCTCTGACATCCATATGCTGAAAGTGAAAATATAGGTTTAGGCTTTTCATTGAAGCTGAAGCTCTGTTTCCCTTTTCAAACAAGAGAATCTACTTCCGAACCGCAGCCAAAAACCTCTATTTTGATGATTGTGACAATCTGTATCACCCATACAGGCGTGAGAGGAGCAAGGGCTTTTCTTTAAAGTCATGCTGGTTAATACAGTGGTTTTAACTTACAATGTATCTATTGTATGGTTTGGTTAAGTCTACTCTATTATTTTGTTTTGTTTTTCTTACCAATGGCCCAATATCTAATAACAATGAAATCTTTCCATTATCACAAGAAATTTTCTGAGATGCAAAAATATGATTTGACATATTGTTATATTTAAATTATAGCCAATGGCCAAATGAATAATTTTTAACACTAAATTCTTTCCTTTGATGCAGGAGTTTTTTGAGAAGAAGAAATATGGAAGCAAAATGAAACGTCTGAATTATAAACAAAATTCTCCAAAGAAGACAAGCATTCCACCAAGCTTGGACCTGTTATCATTGCAAGCTGCAGATTTTACTGCGAAGCAGTTTAGGAAAAACGGTTTGTACCTAGTACCTTGTAGTATTCTCTCCTGAAAGGTCCTCCAGGGACTATACTGCAATTTGACAATACACGGGTTTACACTTCGAAAAAAGCGCATGCGTGATAGTGCCTCGCTTTGAAGTCGCAATCAAAACCGCCGAAGTGTAAATCCGTGTATTGTCTTCGACAATGGACGGGCTTACACTTCGAAAAGTGCGCATGCATGGAAGTGCCTCGTTTTGAAGTTGCGATCAAAATCTAAGATGGCCGCCATGGTGTAAACCCGTGTATAGTAGATCAGGATCTAAATCTACTGAATGTATTATGGTGGAAGTAAAACAGGTTTGATAGAGCTTCTGAAGGCTGAGGTTGAAGTTATATTGACAGTTGACTGGGGTAATTTATTTCAAAGTTGGGTGGTTTCAGGGAAGAAGAATTGAGAGTATGGAGTTGATGAGTGGTGCTGAATTTTAAGTTGTTGGTTTGTGTTGAATAAGAATACAGATCTGCAATTAGAAACCTGCAAAATAATCATCCATATGAGTATTGGTCAAAGAGATTGATATTTCATATATAGGTTATAATTTGTTAGTAGGTACAACTCAGACAGTGTATACTTTAGAACTAGAAGCAACTTAAACAATTAAACTGGACATGAATTTATGACTGAATTCAGGACAAATTAATGTTTGGTGCAGTTGATCCTAGCTATTGTTTCAAAAATTTAAAATCGAATCTCAAGAGTGCATGATAGTGGTTTATGCTTTGATTGTCTTTGATCCAACCTAGATGCTGAGAATAGCTCCAAGGGTAAAGTGAAAAGGGTCGAGTTGGACCGAAGCAAAGGCCTTTTCCCTTCCCATCATCCCCATGAGGATTTGGAACTACCAATGTCGCCCGGTTCTCCATCTAAACTACAGTTACAAGAATCAGAGGAAAGGTATCTAGGCAATCCTGCCCATATTAAAATGACTCTGAGTAAAAAGGTATTGAAATAATTATCTAATTAAAATAGCAAATACTAAGAAGTAATATCATACTTTGGTTTTTGTCAAAGAAATACAGATTCATGGGCAAAAATATCAAGGAAGATACAGCAACAGTCACCTGTGAAAATGTCAGTCCTATACTGTGCCCACTTTTTGAGAAAACAGTGAAAACGGCCACAGTATTTCTTAAGTCTTTTCTACTTTATTTTTGATCTTTAAAAATATGTTTGGTCACTGGTTTTACTCTTTTCTGGATAAATACAGCATTTCAGCCAAAAAATATTGTAAAGGAATGTTTATACCATCACCATCTTTATAAAAACAGAAATCTTCACAGATTTACCGACAACTTACAGGGGTAAGTTGTCGTTAAATCTGTGAAGATTTCTGTTTCGGGATGCTACCAAAGTATGATACTACCTTTAAAATATTGAACAATATTGTGTGCAAGATTCAAGACTCATAGAAAAAATTAATTCATTTGCCAAAATGGATTTAGACATTTTCTTGTCTCTTTCATGCTGTCATGTGTAGTCCTGTTGAGTACACGATGCATAATGGAACCATTTTCTGTTTCTGATTGGGTTTCATTAGTGTTTCTACCTTCAGTTCCAGCCCAATCTAGCTAGACAAATTTTTTATTTCAGATATTTCAAGTGAGCATATATGGCCTTAGGAAATTCAAGCATGCGTGATAATGGTGGGGAAAATGCTGCAGCAACTTAAATTCCACTTCATTCATTTAGGCCACTGACCACAGATTATCTTTTTTCCTCATGTTTTGAATGTACATCACAGCAATTCCAATTGCTTGCAATCTGGAGACATCTTACGAAGAGACATCAACAGACCATCAATGGAGAACATGGATCATGCTCTGCTCTGTGACACAACTCAAGATGATCTGCAGGTATTGTAAACACATTCATTTGAATTCATTCCACCCATGAGACTGTAATTTCTAAAACTTAACATTTATTATGAACCTTAAAGAAACATTGTGTCAACAAATTGTTGACCGATATGAATTATAAAACATTGTTTAGGAAACTAAATGCCTTGTTTAAAAACATCACACTCAATAATCCTTGTTTTGATCTCAAGCAACACCACCACCAATTTAACAGAGCTGCTTAAACACAAAATTTGCTTGAGAATGAAAAGTCTTCCTTGATCAAACAGGGTTACCAACCAAATTTACATCTGATGTTTACCACTTGTGACTTGTATTTATTTCGGCCATTGTTTGCTGAGCAATAACGTTAAAGAGGAGTTTTGGCTGGCATACTGATTTTATTTACCAAGATTTTTGGTGCTTAAGCAAATTTTGTTGCTTAATAAGAAGGTCTATGAAATTGGCCCCAGATGAGCTGCACTGAATATTCTTGTCATCTTTGAGGGGATTTGCTTCATTACATGCACATGAAAATATGACACTTTCAATAGCATGTTCTTCATGAAAGTGCTATAAAAGACCATATGAACTGTACATTGCTACACATACATGATACATGTACCATGGAGAAATAAGTGTGTCTTATTTCTCCATGCATGTACTGATGTAGCTTATTGCCTGGGCCTTATATCCAAGCTATAATATGATGCATAACCCAATATATCTCGATGTGTTTGGGCTGAAAGTATCAATGATCATCACTAATTAGTATGGAGTTAAAATTTCAGCAAACCTTAACTTGTTTCAGAAAAAGAATTTGTGCCAGTCATCATAACAAGTGTACAGTTAATTTGATATAAACTTTGAATTACTGTAATATAGGACATAGGAGCCTTTGTAATTTAGTGTTTCTCTACAACATTACTTTAATTTACACTATTACTAATTTGCAGGCACTTACATGTACATGTGATGATCTTCAACCTTTTGAATATGGTAATCTATACTTTAAATCATTGTAATCTAAGACATCAGGGGCTTTGTAATTTAGTTTTTCTCATCCAAATTATTTAATCTACACAAACTAATTTGCAGGTACTTGGTTGCAGTGATCCTCGTAGCCTTATTGATCAAGCCAGTCATTTTCACAGCACACCCATGCCAGAGTCCATGCCTTATCAAGCACAGCCAGTCACCCTCAAACACCAAGGGAAACATTTTGAGGACCTTTTCTTCAGTTTTGCGCATGGTAATAATGAGGTTTTGACACAGGAGGAGGATATTTCCCATGTTCCATCAGCAGCCAGCAGTGATGGAAGCGAAGATCAGTGAGTAGCAATTACATTTTGTTGACATTTTGCTGGTTAAAGGTATAATACAATGATTGGTAAAGTTCACAGAGCAGCACTCGCACTTTGTCTGATGAAATGATAAACCTGTGAAAACTTGAGCTCAATCAGTCAAGAAAATAGTGAAAAACTGGCTTAATTTTTCTTATAAAACATACAGAATGGTTTTGATCTTACCCCGAGATCAAAACTGTTTTCGTAAATACACCATTTCAGGCGGAAATATTTTAACGGTGTGTTTCTACCAGCACCATCTTCATATCCTGAAAGTTATACGTAAATCTGTGAACATTTCTGTTTCAGTATGTTACCAGTCCTGTACTTACCTTTAAATAAAGAGCTTTTCGGCTACAGGATGCTTATGACTCAAGTTGGCATGAAGTTGATCAACCGTTGTTCAAGAGAGACACATATTAATTTTTCAAATAAAGAAGTTGTATTTTTGTTTAATAATTCAAATGCTCATTAGTATTTGCATTAATTTGACAGGGATGTGACTTTTCAGATTTTTAATCTGAATTTTGATTATTGGGTTTAGATTTTAACTCAGAATTTCAGCTTTTGTGTACACCTGCTCTACACAAATGTATACAGAACTTTGAAATTTCAGCTTTTTCCTTGGTGTTTTCATATGTTTTGTGTGTGGCCATTTACATCCCTGATTTGAATAATCAGTGACAGCTAGTATTGACTTTTTGCTGCAAAGAAAGCCAAGAACATAATAAAATCACATAAAATTATATTATAGAAAATTATCACATCAAAATATCATCTATCATTAGTATCATAAGAATAATATTAGAATAGCAGGAACTGATTTCAAACTATTATTTTCAGATATCTTTCTGACAGCTGTGACTACAGTCCTTTGTCCTCAATTCCATCTGTTTCCAGCGTAGCTTCTTCTGTGCCCTGTCATAGTCAAGATACTCAACAATGTTTGCAGGCATGTATATCTTTCAATTCAATCAGTCAGAATCACACTAACATTTTAATTAGCATTACAAAAACCAAACGCTGGTTCTCCAGATTTTTGGCATTTTTGTTAATAGCTGTTTATTCTCTTTTAAAATTGTTTTACATGATAAAGCTATTTGAATGTATTTTTCTTGCTGAATTAGTCATATGGGACTTTTTGGTGCAGCTTGAATGTTTTTTTTTTTCATTTGCTTAATCCATTTCCATTTTGTTTTAATTTCATTCAAAAGATAAAGTGAATTATTCCAAACTCATGATGAAATGTTCTTTATTCTATTCAGGAGGCAGATTCATCAATGAATGAATCACATCAAACACAGAAACTACCAAAAAGAGTTCTTACTGCAAGCCCTGTATACCTCACACAAACCACCAGTCCCCCATTTCCCAACACCTGCAAACACCTACCCGAGAGATTTCATTCTGATGGCAGCATTGTCTCTTATGGGGAAAGCCGTGTGGAGATGAAAAATCCTCCCAAGACCAAAGAGAAGTTTGGATCAACACCGAGGCCAGTTGATCTCACGTGCAAAGAGGAAGACGAATTCCTGTCACCTTTTTGTAAACGAGCTCGATCAGCCGCCACTTGTGTCCAAGAATCGAGACCAAAGACACACCAGCAGGTGCATTTACCAGATCTACTAAGTTCTGAGAAACCCACAGGTGTCTCTGAGATGGCGTCAACTGGAAGGCGGACTCCAGTAAACAAGAAGAGCGGTTTCAAGAAGGAAAGCGCAGAGGGAGGCTCATCCATTTCATGTTCTTCCGATGGACAAGTAAACTCGGTCAAGCAGAAAGCAAACTCATTCAAGTGGAAAGCCTTTGTATCTGGTAATCAGATATTCATTTTGATATTTTCAATTGAATTCACACGTCATGACATTTATTCAGATTGGTTCTCCGATTGACATTTAATTCCTTGCATATTTTCACTTTCCACAGGTCAAAGTATCACAGACAACACCAATCACAATGAAAAAGAAAGGTAGATATTTAAAGCCAAACTAATTTACGACATACTCAATATTATGGTTTTTGTGAATGCATATCAAAATTGATAACTTTATGATATTCAAGTTAGGCATTTCTGTAGACTTGAGATCTTCTGTACGACTTTGTAAAAAAAATGACTGTATTTTGCTTACCATCCTACCCTCAGTAACAAAAAGACAACAACCAAGACCATGAGTGAAGTCTGTGAGAGAATCCTGAAGGAGGTTAGTCATTTTATATCATTGTTATAACCCACACACATTCACATTTAATCATAACTGATCAATGATACAATATGAGGTTTAAAGGGGCTTATCTTTAAGTAGGTACGTATACCCATTTGAAAAATAATCTTTTGATCAATTCTGTAATTTAATATGTTTTGATTCAAGGTATTAGATCTGGACAGTGAAATGGGTCAACTTCTTCCAAGTTCAACTTCAAGTCCAGGTAAAATAAACACAAATTATATAACTGAATATAAGTGGTGATGAAGGGTTCACAAAAAACCACTTGAACATAGGCTAATCTATTAAGTGTGGACAGAGGATCAATTTTAATCTGGTAAAAAACAACAGTCAAATCGCATTCCAAAAGTGTAAACTTGATTTTCAAAAAGATATTGCAGACTTTGGCTTATGAGTATTTAATGGGCAGAAATTCAAACAATTTGCTTGCTATTAAACTTTTGAACCCAGCTATTACCAGGCCATGCAAGTACGGCCAGCTTCTACATAGTATGCCCAATTCCTCAACAATGCTGACTTAATAGGACATAACCTGGTGTTATTGTTTGTTTTTCCACTGATAGGATCACTGCCAAATACAGCAGACATTATAACTAATCCAAAGGTTGAAACGATGGAATTCAGTGACCTATTAACGGATGAGGTAAAGAGTTTGTATACACTTGCTGGTCATTTAATTGCTACCTGTCGAGATCATATTTGCAGACATTCAACTCTTTTAAATCAAGGATGAGATGACAGATATTTCTTGGGTTTTCAACATTCTGTTTTAGACAGTACATGTAATTGACAGTCTTCAAGTTATCAAACTGAAGAAAGAACGAATTCAAATTATCATATCCACTAAAATTATATAAAAAATATTTTAAAACAAATCTATGTCACAAATTTTTTTTTCACTACCTGGCCCAAAGCAAAGTTCATCCTAGGAATAAATTTGTTATCATGGCAAAAGACCTATTAATTATGATCTTTATACAACATTTATATTATTTCACACAGGAACAGACAAAGGACCCACAGAAGCGGGACAGGAAAGAGCTGGATAAGTTTATTAACCAGTCACCATGTCAGAGCCAATTGTTCACAGATAAAACACACTGCATATCAGACACATCTGAGCTGCAACGTAGTCATCCACAATGTGTTAACCAGGCCATCAAACTGGATGAGAGAGAATCACCTACATGTAGAGCTGATAAACCACAAACTGTCAAAAGTCTAGAAAGTCAAGTGAATGTAGCGGAGGACCGGGTCCTTTTGGACTCAAGTGATGATCAGAAGACCGACTTTGTACCAGCCTCTGGCACTGCGATCAAGACGCATGATGAGTTGGCTGTGGGCGACACGCATCATTATTGCCTAGATCTTACAGCAAGGAACCTCCCCACAACCCCTGACTCAGACACCTCATCCCAAACACCACATCAAAAAGAGGAACTTGTGCTCATCACATGCGAAACACCGCAGACTGCAGGTGGATGTGCTGAGAAGGCATCACAGTGCATGATCCCCGAGACTGAAAGCAAAGAAACCCAGTGCAGAGCGGATGAATTTGCAGATGCAACATCATCTTCTGCATGTCTGTTGAGTAAAACAGAGCCTACAGCTGGAACCTGTGACACCAAATCACCAGGAACTTACATTGATGCCTATGATGCTTGCATACTTTCCTAAAAAGTCAACCTGACAGCTGCAGTAGATGCAAACTGCTTTTCAGAGGTGCAAGACTTTCACACTTTTAGAAAAGTATTTCAAACCTTAGGAATTCTGTTCTGTTTGCAAATTCCCCTCAAGTCATTTTTGAAGAGGCAGTGTTCATGGTCGTCCTGTAGGACAGTAGGACACTGCCTGCAGATGTTAGTGATGAGTCGAATAACTTTGGATGTAAATTCATAAGCCAACTTTCTGTGCCTCATGAAAAAAGTTTCAAAGTTTTCAGTCTACCTTTAAAACATCATCATGGCATTATATCTTCATATTGAGGCTATTCTTCTGTCAGTATTTTCTTGGGGGAAAACCTGCACTTGTGCATGATCTAAAATAATAACCCATTAAACTTATTGACAAATTGATTATTGAAGAAAGCTCAAGAAAATGGTTATAGCTATCTATATATTCCAGCATTATTTATGTCAATAGTTAAAAGATTATTCTGAAGCCTTTAATTGCACATTTTTAAAATGTTACATAGTTAAATTATTGAAGAGTTCATTTAGTAAATTTTAAAAAGTTCAAATTCCTTGTATTTCTTGTAAATGTTGTAATCATGGTCTTTTGTCTCACTATATGCAGGTATTAGGCAAAACTCCAAAGAAAATTAAAGAAGGAACAATTGTCAGGATATCAATTGGACTTAAATGTATTTTTATTGCCAGTTCTTGACTGATCTTACTGTTTAAAGAGGATGTTCAACACTCACCAAACCTCGCTTTATTTGTTAAAACTATAATAATTAAATTACTTGACACGAAAAAAAATATTAATTTCACACTGAACACAGAAAGAGTCTTTTTGATGATTTTTCTCTCAACATCATCTTGGCCTTTTTTATGTCGTTGACTCGATCTCAACCTGTGTAGAACCACAACTGTAATTTGCTGCCTAAGCTATCATACAAATCAGCTGCTGCGGCCTGGTGAAGCCCACTGTGCCCATTGATAAGAGCTCTGTTGTGGGTATCAGTGGCAGAACAATTATCACCCGACTGAGGCAGAGACATGATCTCTGTACACCTATACACGTGGGCCCAGATTATTAGGGTACACCACATTATATGTCAAAATGTGCCGAGCTGATCATATAATTATTTTGTGGCCTCAAATGTTTTTAAAATGTATTGGGGGTCATGCAATTAATATATTGTGTAATGTTGACGGGTTATCACAACCTGGGGGTTATAATTAGTGCTTCAGCCTGTTGAGCTGAGGAAACTTATGGGACATTTAGGCTTAAAATCTTGCCCTTCATTGTTTTGAACGCACGTGGAGAGTTGCTTCATGGAAACCGGTTGCAAGTTGGTTTGGGAAAATGTACATTTTGGAGCCGGGTGTTCACTTTCTTGAGGCAATTAGCAAAAAATCTTATGGCTAACAAACCAACAATTGAAAAGAATCATGTAGATGAGGGTTCAAACTTTCTTTTGCATTATTGCACCAAACACTGAGAGACTCCTGGATAAGATTGTTTTTAACTGTGAAGTTGAAGTATTTTACCCTAAGGTCTACCGGTAATCAGATTTGTTATACCGCCCTCTATTATTTACCAAGCTCTTGTATATGGCAGCGCGCGCGCGCGTCCGACGGTCTGTACGTACGACAGGTGGGTAGGTGCCGGACAGGTGCATACAAGATATGGTCTCTGCTTTGTTTGACCATGGAGCTATAAAACCTAAGTGTTTGAATTCCTATAATGATCTTGAGGTGGGGTGCAATTTATTGTAATTTATATGATCGAATGTTAGGCCTCATCAAGATATACAAGAATGAGTGGACGATATCAGATTAATGATGTTGTCAGTAGTAAAATTGCCTGCCTTCTCCTGTTGTACTTCGTGCAAGGAATACCTTATGGCTTTCAGGTGAGTTGGCCTTTTGGGGGATTTACCGTATGAACTAGGGCGTCCCTCGTCAGGTAGTGGGATTAGGTTTTTAACATTCATACAGATTACAGGTCATTGGTGTAAACATTAACAGTAAACACTCACTCATCACGACACCGTGTGCTGAAGGAATGTGGCAGAAGGCATGTTTCCAATTCCATTTCCTCCAATATCAACACTACCTGACCAAATGCAAACAAGCCTGGAATATTGCTTTAATGTTAAAGCATAGCATGGAGGGGGCAGCAATAAAACAGTACTAGTGTAGTGATTTACTAATGCGCTGAGTCAAATGTTTCTAAATTCTAGAGTAATTAACAGCTTGGGGTTGCATTCCGTGTTTGTTTCTATTTGGGGTTCAACGGCCATGTGTGACATAAGCTGTCGTCATCCCGCCAAAGTAGAGTACAGCGCCAAGTTACTATATCGACAGATGTTTCAGTTTGATAGTAACTAATAGTGAGATTGAATGGAAAACGATACACAATTTGCATGTGACCTATTAACTGCAAATGCAATTGCTAACTTTGGTTTTATTTCGCTTTTCATGTTTCACACAATTTACCGGGTACTTCCTTTTCTTTTTCTTTTTTTTAAAATCAGGCTCGTTTTTTGCCAATCTACCTGCGCTCTCGGGGTACATCACTGACTAGCCTGGGATTCTTCAAGATCCTCCTATTACCATGGATGCTGAAGATACTCTGGGCACCCTTCCTGGAGCGCCATGCATCCAGACAGGCTAACCTCATCTGGAGTCTCATTGCAATGGCCACAGTGTGCGTATGTGCCTCATGCATCTCTCCGGATCAGACAGTGGCGCTGTGCATCGTTGTCTTCGCACTGAATCTAGCAGCGTCCATTCAAGACATCAGTGTAGATGCAATCGCCATACAGATACTGAGCGGGTCTGAACTGGGCGTTGGCAACACCGTTCAGGTTGTTGGCTACAAGGTCGGGTCCATTGTTGGAGGAGGGGTGCTCATATGGCTCATAACTTACACAGAGTGGATGGGATTATTTCTATTACTCGCTGTGCTCTACTTCTTGACGATACTCATTGTTCTGCAGCTGGACGGATTCAAATTGTGCAATAATAACCAGGGAAAGCGTGCGTCTGACGGAAACGGAGCTCGTTGCAAGGAAAACATTGAAAAACCCAATCAAAATCCTGAATTTGAGCTGCTGTCAACAACCCGTCTGATTACTGAGGTCCTAAACACCCCAGACACAAAGTGGATGATGGCATTTGCCATTGTTTATAAATTAGGTTAGTTATTAAGAAATAGACCTACAAAGAACAAGGTCAAATTCAAAGTTTGACCATAACTTGAACTCTGAACTAATAGTTGGGTCAGTCTTGTCAACTGTGATTTCAACTTAAAGGTATAATACATGATTGGTAAAGGTCACAGGACAGCACTCATACTTTGTCTGATCAAACATGTACATAAAATAATAAACCTGTGAAAATTTGAGCTCAATCAGACATATGAGTCACGAGAAAATAGCGAAAACCCAACTCAATTTTTCTTATAAAACATGAAGAATGGTTTTGATCTTACCCTGAGATCAAAACTGTTTACGGTCTTTGTTTTACTATAAATTTCTGGATAAATACAGCATTTCAGTTGGAAATATTTTAACGGTATGTTTCTACCAGCTCCATCTTCATACCTTGAGTGAAAGGGGATAACTAAAACAACTCAAGTGAGGGTGTCCTTTATGTCAGTATATTAAATTAATCAAAGTTCTTCGCATTGATTTCCTTTCAGGAGAGCAGGGTGTAGTCAGCATGTTTCCTCTCTACCTAGTAGATCATGGAATACCTGTAGGCGAGGTGGGGTTCCAGACAGGGGTCATAAGTCAAGGGTTGTCCATAGCAGGGTCATTAGCTGGAGGTTGGGCGCTGTCCAGTGCTAGGCTGAGGTATGTTATTGTTGGTACACATATCATGATACATGTATTTGGGATTGTCAATTTATCCATGACAAGTGTTCCGGCAATTAAAATATCAATTTCATTTAACCTAATGCCTGAATGCTGACAAAAAAGCATCAACCAAACAATTAGGAGCTTGAACAATTGGAGTGTGGATATTCCGGGTTAATTCCAGTGCAGAGCTTTAACTAAAATACATGAAGACAGAATGCACACAAAGCCGGAGTCCTGACCTATAGAGGTTGAAGCCATGTCGGTTGAAAATCTGTGCCGAATACCTGGAACATTGAGGAGACAAGTGAATTCCACTGAATGGCCATGCAGCTCAAACAGCATCTGAAAAACAATAAATAAAAACATGTGTCTTACCCCGTATGATTGCGTCTACATGTCTACATCAAATATTATTATTTGAGGTCAACTAGCCCATGGATGGCAAACACAAATCTCCATTCTTGGGTTTTTGCCAGAATGTGCGTAGCAAAAATAAGGTGCCTGAATGAATACTTAATTTTTAGCGCATTTATAATTATATGAAGTGAAGATGATTTACATATTTTAAAGATGACTCTGGCTGAAATTTTGCCCAGTGTAATTCATTTTAGGTTTACACCCATTAATTATCATTTTGTTTTCTGGTTTTCTTTCTGTAGCCTAACTCCTCAGACTCTTCTTCCGTACCTGTTGACGTTTCGGCTTCTTCCCATCATTTTCCAGACCGCTGTAATCTGTTTTAATCACACCGATGCCAGTGTGCCATTGTATGGTATGTGTGACTCTATAGAGGTTTCTTAGATTCCTTGTGCTTTTACTTCCAGGAATGCATTCCCTCTTGTTCCAGTTCAAAGAAAGAAACAAGTGTTGGAAGTAAATCTTCTTCTTATTGTGGCCACACACATCAGATGTTGTGTTTCAGCCAAAACTGGACACAGCTCCTAGCAACATCATTGTACTCTGCAAGGTTCTCAGCTTTGCATTTGTGCTCCAATAAAGGACTCTTGAAGAGGTGCTCCATAGTTTGTGGCTCAGTGCCACAAAGCAAAATTGAAATGACTTGAAAGAAGTTGTGGCAACTGTTTGGGTAATTGAGACCCTAACCTTAACCCTCTGCACCTACCACACACAAAACACGACAAGCTGTTTACCACACACTACCACAGTCTCTACAGGGGGACTGGATCATAACCATGCATTACCACACAAATCACACTGTATTGTGGTATTCAGGATACCACACTTACCACAGGAATAACCATGTGTGGTAAACTGTGGTATGCAGGAGTGTTATGGTTAAAGATGCAATCAGGAATCACAGAAATCATGAAATCAATTTACAATCTTCAGGCAAGTTAAAAACTAAACCCAAAACTAAAACAAAAGCACTTTATCCCAGAATTCAAGTTAACACCGACATGTTTCTGCCTGAGGGACATACAAGTACATGGGTGTCTTAGGGCGTTTACGAAACAGAGGCTTAATTAGGCTCAGGCTCCAGCTCTGTCATCCATATGCTGAAAATATATGTTGTGGGTTTTCATTGAAACTGAGGATCTGTTTTCCTTTTCAAACCAGATAATCTATTTTGATACCAGTTATTTCAGAATGGATTCACGAAATGGAGCCGGAGTCTGAGACGGAGCCTGAGTCTTCGTTTCGTTAAGTGTAGGACGGCACTCAATCTTACCTTTCCAAAATCTTGTTTTCCAAAAAGGATGTAGGACGCTCAAGAAGAGCTCAAATGTGAAAATAATAATTATGTTGAAGTAGAGTTTTTCTCTACTTTTTCCCCCAGGTGTCTGCATGGCGGCCATGTGCCTCTTACAGCTGATAGGGGGCGCTGTTACTATCTGCACCTTCACACTGATGATGCAATGTTCCCAGCATGCACCAAGCCATATCCAGGCAACCCATTACACAGCCCTAGCAACCCTAGAAGTGATGGGCAAATTGACGTTTATGTCGGTGGCTGGCTGGCTCATTGATATGCTGGGTTATGCAAGAATGTTTTTCCTTTTTAGTGGTCTGTCCATTGGTGTGCTAGCAATGTTTAGACCAGGGGGGAAAACAAACTTATTTTCTAAAACTCATCAGAGATAATAGTAAATATTTTTACATCAATATATTTATGAAAAGTGGTTAGTATGCTATTTATTGGGGAGAGTCTTTATTGTTTGGCATCTACTCAGGTCATTGTATTACTTTCTTTGGTCACATTTAATTTGGTATCCTTGAAGTTAGTATACGGGTATATCGGCAGTCATTTGCACAAATTGCAGCAGATAATTGCGGCTTAAACTATGAAAAATAAAATGTGCCTTGGCATTCCGTCTTTCCTATTGTGTATTTCTATATTTATGTATGGAGTGAAAATATTCTACAATAGCAATTGTTATGTTTTTTTGTCATAAGACACAACATGTAACACATTATTTCACCATGTCAGTAAGACATCATACAGGACAATGATGCAAGTTTTAAGTTAAAGGATGTTTACCAGGTACATATTTATTAACTGAAGCATGTTTATCAGTTTGTCAAACACTAGTTCCTTAAGATAGTATCATACTTTGGCAGCAAAGTTAAAAGATAAGACTTAAGAAATACTGTGGCCGTTTAGCTGATATCTCAAAAAGTGGGCACCGTATGGGACTTAAATTTTCACAGATGACTGTTACTGTATCTTTCTTGATATGTTTGGCCATGAATCTGCATTTCTTTGACAAAAACCAAAGTATGATATTACCTTTAAATGTGTTTGAAGATAGTAAATACAGGGTTCATTGTCCAACTGAAGGAAGAATAAACAATAAACAAATCTTCAGTCACTGTCAGTTAGGAACTCGAGGAGTCTTTTTATTTTGTCAGGTACCTTTTTAAATTGGTGGATGAATGCACCTCTGTCTCTGAATGAAGTCAGAAAATGACAATGTTCATGCAATTAGTCCACTTGATAGCCATGACCTTAATGTCCATATGTTACAAATACCTCAATATTATACATACTCCAAAAAGACTAAGGGAAGCCATATTTGATTCTATATTTCGTTCTTTATTCAGAACATCTTCAGGAATGAGGTATTACCAAACAACAACAACAATTTATACCAGAAGTCTTAAGTGCTTACAACCAATTAGGAGGTGTGAAGTGAACAGTCAGTGACTCACTGGTCAGTGTGTCAGTGAACAATGCAGATTACATGAATAGGTATCAATAGCTAACAAAACAGAGCAAGTTCTTTAGAGGCTTTCAATCCAGTGTTCAGTGTGGGTTTACAGCGATTAATAGCTAGAGCTTCCTTAAACAACAACTCAGACCAATGTTTTGAAAAGTCAATAACCTTAGTGTTGCTAAGTAACAGTGACTGGTAGGTGGAAGGTTGAAAGTTTTCTAAGTCAATGGGAATACATGCAGGTAGATCAAGTAAGCCTAAAATGTGATTAAAGCCAGTACATGAAGAAATATGTTCAAAAATTACACTGTTAGGTCCAGTTGAGTGTTCCTTTAGTCTAGTGATGAGGCATCTGTCAGTCTTTCCAATATAATCATTTCTACATCCTGGGCATTTAAAATGGTACACAACAGAGCTACGGTATTCTACCGGGACTAGGTCCTTAGTAGACAACACACTTATCACTTTCTTAGAGTTCCAAATGATTATAAATTTAACATTCTTAGTGAGATGCCGTTTAATCTTATTAAGGTACCTATGAACTAAGTTTTGACCAACCTTGCCAGTGAATGGTAGCCGTAACCAGATTTTGATGATATCAGTATCATCATCGCCTTGAGGTGTGGGTTTGGTTTTGGACAGGTTTTGGTTGAGATTTCTGAATACACGGTTGACAATGCGAATTGGAAACCCATTCCAGGACATGTATTGTTTAATAGTATTGAGTTCCTCTCGAAGACGAGGTCCAGGTGTGCAAATCTTGTGAGCCCTAGAGAAGAGGCTACGGATCCAGGAAATCTTTTGGTTCCAAGGAGTGAAGCTGTCAAAATGCACATACTGTCCAGTGTGTGTTTTCTTGCGATAAATGCCCATATCACTAGAATTGAACTCAATGTCGAGGAAATGAACAGTGCTAGCTCCTTCAAACGATTCAAAAGTAAATTTCAAATTGGAATGAAAAGAATTAAATGATTTCAGGATTTTCTCAAAATCATCTGGCCTGGCAAGGATCAGTG